>JARQOD010003002.1:0-70067 GCA_033576555.1 Oophaga sylvatica
AATTTTTAAAAAATTTTTTTTTTAAAAAAAAAAAAAATTTTGTTTGGGGGGGGTTTTTTTCCCGGATTTTTTTTTTTTGGGGGGCCCCGGTAAATTTTTTTTTGGGGGACCGGGGGGCCCGGGGGATTTTAAATTTAAAAATTTTTTTTTTTATTTTTTTAAAAAAAAAAAAAGGGGGGGGCCCCCAAAAAAAAAAAAAGGGGGGGTAATAAAGGGGGAAAAAAAAAAAAAAAAATTTTTTCCCTTTTTTCCCAAATTTTTTTTTGTTTTGGGGGGGGGAATTTTCCCCCCCCCAAAAATTTTTTGGGGGGGGTTGGGGGGTTTTTTTAAAAAAAAAGGGGGGGGTTTTTTTTTAAAAAAAAAATTTTTTTAAAAAAAAAAATTGGGGAAAAAGAAAAAAAGGTTTTGGGGGGAAATTTTTTAAAAAAATTTTTTTTGGGGTTTTTTTTTTTGGGGGTTTTTCCCCCCCAAAAAAGTTTTTTTCCCGAGGTTTTTGGGGGAAAAATTTTTAAAAATTTTGGGGTTTTTTTTTAAAAAAATTTAAAAAATTTTTGGGTTTTTTTTTTTGGTTTTTTTTTTTAAAAAAAAAAATTTTTTTTTGGGGGGGGGTGTTTTTTTAAGGTTTTTTTTTTTTTTGGGGGGGGTTTTGTTTTTGGGGGGGGGGGGTTTTTGGGGGAAAAAAAAAATTTTTTTTAAAACCCCCCTTTTTTTTTTTTTAAAATTTTTTTTAAAAAAAAATTTTAAAAAAAATTTTAAAAAAAAAAAACCCCAAAAAAAGGTTTAAAGGTAAATTTTTTCCCTTTTTCCCCTTTTTTTTGTCCCCAAAAAATTTTTTTTTTCCCCCCCCCCCCCGGGTTTTTTGGGGGGTTTTTCTTAAAAAAATTTTTTTTTTTTTTTTTTTTAAAAAAAAAATTTTTTAAATTTAAACCAAAAAAATTTTTTTAAAAAAAAAATTTTAAAAAAAATTTTTTTTAAAAAAAGGGGGGGGGGTTTTTTTTAAAATTTTTTTTTTTGGGGGGGTCCCCCCCCCCCCCCCTTTTGGGGGCCGGGGGTTTTTTCCCGAAATTTTTTTTAAAAATTTTCGGGGGGTTTTTTTTTAAAAATTTTTTGGGGTTTTTCCCCCCCAAAAAAAAGGGTTTTTTTTAAAAAAAAAAAAAAGGGGGGGGGTTTTTTTTTTTTTTTTGGTTTTTTTTGGGGGGCCCCTTTCCCCCCCCCGGGGTTTTCTTGGGGGGGGGGCCCCCCCCCCAAAAAAAAAAAAATTTTTTTACAAAAATTAGGGGCCCCCCAAAAAAATTTTTAAAACTTTTTCCCCCCCAAAAATTTTTTGGGGGGTTTTTTTAAGGGGGTTTTGGGGTTTTTTTTTTTTGGTTTCCCCCCCCCCGGGTTTTTTTAATGGTTTTTTTTTTGGGTTTTTTTTTGGGGGGGGGTTTTTTTTTTTTACCTTTTTAACCCCAAAAATTTTTTAAAATTTTTTTTTAAAAAAAAAAAAAAAAGGGGGGGGAAATGGAAAGGGTTTTTTCCCTTTTTTTTTTTTTTTTAAGGGGGGGCCCCCCCCCCCGGGGTTTTTTTCCTGGAAAAAATTTTTTTTAAAATTTAAAAATTTTTTTTCCCTTTTTTTTTAAAATTTAAAAAAAATGGAAAAACCCCCTCAAAATTTTTTTTTCCCCCCCAAAAAAAACCCCAAAAACCCCCCCCGGGGGGGCCCCTTTTGGGGTTTTTAAAAAATTTTTTTTGGGGTTCCCCCTTTTTTCCCCCCGGGGGTTTTTTTAAAAAACCCCCTTTTTTTAAAATTTTTTTTTCCCTTTTTTTTTTAAAAAATTTTTTGTGGGCCCCCCTTTTTTTTCCCCCTTTTTTTTTTTAAAGGGGTCCCTTTTTTTTCCCAAAAAAAAAGGGGGGTTTTTTTTTATCTAAATTTCCTTTTTTTGGGGGGTTTTTCCCCTCCTTGGGGGGGGGGCCCGTCCTTTTTTTCCTTTTTTTAAAAAAAAAGGGGGTTTAAATTTTTTTTTAAAAAAAATTTTTGGGGTTTTTTTTTTCCCCCTTTTGGGTTTTTTTTTTTTCAAAAAAAAGGCCCTCATCCCAAAATTTCCCCCTTTGAAAATTTTTTTTAAAAAAAAAAAAATTTTTTTTTAAAAAAAATCCCCCCCCCCCCCTTTTTTTTTCCCCCCCCCCCCCTTTCCCCCCCCCAAAAAAAAAACTCCCTTTAAATTTTGGGGGGGCGGGAAAAAAGGGGGGAAAACCCCCCGGGGGAAGGGGGCCCCCCTTGGGTTTTTTTCCCCCCCCAAAAGGGGAAAAAAACCCCCCCCCCCCGGGGCCCCCCCCTTTTTAAAAATTTTTTTTGTTTCACCCCCCTTTTGGGCCCCTTTTTTTTTATTTTTCCCGGGAATTTTTGAGGGGGTTTTTTGGGGGCCCCCCCCCCCCCCCCCGGGGGTTTTTTGGGGGAAAGTTTTTTTTTTTTTAAAAAAAAAAATTTTATTTGGGGGCCCCTTTTTTTTTAAAAAAAGGGGCCCCCCCCTTTTTTGGCCCCTTTTAAAAAGGCCCCAAAAATTCCCCAAAAAAAAATTTTAAAAAAAAAACCCCCTTTTTTAAAATTTTTTAAAAAAAAAACCCCCTTTTTTTTTTTGGGCCAATTTTTTTTTGGCCCCCCAAAAACCCCCCCTTTTACCCCCCTTTTGCCTTGGGTTTTTTTTCCCCGGGGGGTTGGGTTTTTTTTTTCAAATTTTTGGAAAAAAATTTTTTTTTTCCCCCCCCAAATTTTTTTTTTTTTTTTTAAAAAAAACCCCCCCCTTTAAAAAAATTTTTCCCCCCCCTCCAAAAAATTTTTTTTTAAAAAAAAAAAACCCCCCCCCAAAAAATTTTCCTTTTTTTTTTTGGGGGTTTTTTTTTTTTTTTTTTTTGGGGGCCCTTTTTTCCCCTTTTTCTTTTTCTCCGGGGGGGAAAAGGGGTTTTTTTTAAAAAAAAAAACCCCAAAACCCCCTTTTTTTACCGGGGGGGCCCCCCAAAAAAATTGGTTTCCCCCCCCCCAACCCCCCTTTCCCCGGGAAAAAAAAAATTTTTTTTTTTTGGGCCCTTAACCCCCCAAAAAAAATTTTTTAAAAAACCCCCCCCCCCAAAAAACAAAAAACCCCCCTCCGGGGAAAAACCCGGGGGGGGGAAATACCCCAAAAAAAAATTTTTTTTTCCCCCCCCCGGGGGGTTTTTAAAAAAAAGGGGGCCCCCTTTTTTTAAAAACCCCCGGGGGGTTTTTTGTTTCCCCCCCAAAAAGGGGGGCCCCCGAACCGGGGGGTTTGGGGTTTTTTTTTAAAAACCCCCCCTTTTTTCCCCCCGGGGGCCCCCCCGGGGGGGGGGTTCTTCCCAAAAAGGGTTTTTTTGGGGGCCCCCCCCCCAAAAAAGAGGGGGGGATTTTTTTAAAAAAAGGGGGGGAAAATCCCCCCTTTTTCCCCCCCCAAAAAAGGGGGGGAAAAAAAGGGGGGGGGAAATTTTAAAGGTCCCCCCCCAAAAAAAAAAGGGGGAATTTTTGGGTTTCCCCCCCTTTGGGAAAACCCCGGGGGGGGGCCCCCCCGGGGTTTTTTTTTTAAAAAAAAAAAGGAATTTTTTTTAAAAAATTTAAAAAAAAAGGGTTTTTTTAAAGGGTTCCCCCCCTTCCCCCCCCCAAAAAATTTTTTTTGGGGGCCCCCCCTTTTTTTTTTGGGAAAGGGTTTTTTTTTTTTTTCCCCCCCCCCTTTTTTTTAAAAATTTTAAAAATTTTTTTTTTCCCCCCCCCCGTAAGAAGGGGGTTTTAAAAAAAAGGGGGTTTTTCCCCCCCTTCCCCTTTTTTCCCCCTTTTGGGGTTTAAACCCCCCTTTTTTTTTTTTGTTTTTTTTTTAAATAATTTTTTTTAAAAAAAAAATTTTTTTAAAAAATTTTTTTTTTTTTTTTTTAAAAATTTTTTTAAAGGGGAAAAATTTTTTTTTTAAAAAAAAAATTCCCCTTTTTTTTAATTTTTTTTTTTTTTTTCCCCCCCGGGGGGTTTTTTTTCCCCCCCCCCCCCCGGGTTTTTGGGGAAAACCCCCCCCGAAAAAAGGGGTTTTTCCCCCCAAGAAAAGGGTTTTTTTTTCCAAATTTTTTTTTTTCCCCCCCCCCTTTTTTTCCCCCTTTTTTTTTTTAAAAATTTTTTTTGGGGGGAAAAAAAATTTTTTTTTTTTTTTTTTAAAAATTTTTAAAAATTTTTTTGGTTTGGGGGTTTTTCCCCCCCCCTTCCCCCCCTTTTTTTTAAAAAAACCCCCCCCCAAAATTTTGCCCCCTTTTTCCCCCCCGGGCCCCCCCCGGGTTTTTTAAAAACCCTTTTTTTTTTAAAAAACCCCCAAAAAAAACCCCCCAAAAAAAAAACCCCCCCCCCTCAATTCATTTTCCCGGGTTTTTTCCCCTTTGGGGGCCCCCCCCCCCTTTCCCCCCCCCCCCCCCCCTTTTAAAAAAACCCTTTTCCCCCCCTTTTTTCCCCCCCCTTTTAGGTGCGGTAATATATCGACCCAGGTGCCCCCACATTTCCCTTTGAAACTTCTCTCCCTGGCTGCCGCATTTCATGTCCTGAAGTACCCCCCTTTCCCCTTGGAGATTCAAACCCCCTTTAACCCCCTATTTCCCCACATCAAAAAAACATTTGTTCGAGGGGCCCTTAACATTCACTAATCAAATCATTTACGTGAAAACTGTGTGTGTGTGTAGCCATTCCTTTCTCCATCCACCCCTCACCCCCTAAAAAAGGCTGGACCATCTTGTAAAAAACCCCTTTGTTATAAAAAACTGATTTTGTGTCCCCCCCCTCATTGTAGATTGTAAGGTCTCACGGCAGGGGCGGCTTATTTGCTTTAATTTTTGTATTGTTCGTTGTCACTTAGACTTGTTTTATGAAATGTTAAACTTTACGCGTGGGGAAATTGTTGGCGTTATAAAAAAAGATTTTATTTTTAGGGGCCCTAGTGTGGTGAAGTAAAACGGCCAAATTGCGAGTTGATTGCAACTGATGCGTGATACCCCTTTTTATGGGGCTGTGCTCACACAACCGCTCCAAATATGTAAGGGGATTCCCCCGGGGGGGACGTACATATGTGCGATGTTCGGAAAGGAAAAATCTGCGTTGCAGAGCTGCAAGCGCGTTTGGGCCCATGGTGGAAGTAAAATTAGCGCATGTAGGCGGCCCCTTGGCGCAGTGCTAAGACCCGGATAGCCCCCAAAAAACTCTGGGCCCAAGTTTGAATGTGCCGACATGGTATGTGAGTGCGTGCCTAGGCCCGACTGCCCCCAGATTTCGGCATTGTAAACCCACTACCAACCCTGGCTGGAGATTCGTGGAAAAATCCATGTGCTCTTTGCTTTTGGTTCCGAAACTCCGCGCTGTGTGGCTTTGATTCCCATGGAAATTAATTTCAGGGGCCCGTTGCGTTTGGCCCCGTCTGGCTCATACGGTCAACAGGCTCGCTGTTGGGTTTATGTTTGACACCAATCCTCCCTTTACCCCCATTACAATCTGTTGCCCCCTATTGCACCTACCCTAAAGAACATCTCTCCCCAAAACCGATTTTCCCGTGCTCGCAAACTGGGAAAGTGTCCCAAGAAAATTTGAATATCCACAATCCCCTTTTGGGTTGCCACCCCCTTATGGGACTCCGCCCCTTTTCGGGCCACTTTACTGATTTGGGCTACCACCCCCTTTTGAGACTCCACCCCCTTTCTGGCCACCATCTCAATTTGGGTTACCGCCCCCTTTTGGGACTCCGCCCCCTTTTTGGGCAACTTTACTGATTTTTGGGCTACCACCCCCTTTTGAGACTCCGCCCCCTTTCGGGCCACAATCCCAATTTGGGTTACCGCCCCTTTTGGGACTCCGCCCCCTTTTGGGTTACCATCCCTGTTTTGGGTTTCCGCTCCCCTTTTGGGACTCCTCCCCTTTTAGGACACCACCCATCACTGGGAACACACCACGGCTCTTACAGGCCCCAGTCCACACAGTACCCTTAAATAGTGACTTTCACTTAGGGCGTGTACTGGCCCTTTAAGAGTTTGTGTGCCTGGTTCACACTGTCCTTTTTACCACACCAGCTCCTGCTGGTACTGCCACCGCTTCTGTTGCAGCCACCAACAACCAGCACCTCCAGATGCTACTCCTAAGCTGCTGTGGCTATTACTGCAGCTCCGGCTGCTGCAGAACTTCTTGCTGCAACAGTCACTGTAGCTCCTGCTACCACAAGTCTCTGCACGCTGCGCTGTCTTGCCGCTTGTCACCTTCGTGACCCCACGAGTCACAGCCAGCCGCTTGTCACCTTCATGACTCCTCCAAGCCACAGCAAACACCTCACACGTGTTCCAGAGAAAAAAACCAATAAACAGTTTCTCACCAACTCTTCTTACTGATCCCGACCAGCCTAGCACGGTTGTCAAAACCATCCCCTGTTGGTGTTAGCCACACAGGTTCCTGGAAACCTCAACCTCAGAGGTACCCAGCAAACAAAAAATACAGTCTTTCTCACTGACCCGTCAGCACACCACAGACTCCTGTCTGTCACTCTTGGCCACAGAGATTTTCCGGACACCTCTCTCATGAGGCATCCCACAAAGGAAAAAACAGTTTTTCACTGACCGTCAGCACACCACAGACTCCTGTCTGTTACCTGTTGATCACTCAGGTTTCCGGATACCTCCTTTTTCATAGAGGCATCCCACAAGGACAAAACAGTTTCTCACTGACCCGTCAGTACACCACAGACTCCTGTCTGTTACCTGCTGGCCACGCAGGTTTCCGGACACCTCCTCTGAGGTATCTTCTCAGCATGCTTTTTGTCCATTTTCAATGACCCCGGTCAACATAACACAGACTCCTGTCTGTCACCACTGCTTAACAGCGTCTTCAGATACCTCTTATCTTCAGAGGCACCACATATAAACATCAATGCAGTTTATTAGTGACCACTGGTCACACTCACGGTTTTCACAGACCGTCCGTTCCTCCTCTGATTCCTCATTCCCAGTCCTGGAACATGTGCTCCTTGGGCCGCTGCCAGCATTCCATCCACCAATTGTAAGGTTTCACTCACTCGGCTGCTTCAGAGGTAATCAGGAGACACTTTTCTTATGCAAAAAGTCCTTAGGTTTATTACATCATAAACCTCCGGGTAACATACAATACAAATCTTCAATGCTTCAGCCTGGAGCCTCACTCAGACACAGAGACCTCTCTGTCATGTCCCCGTTTGGACCTCATGGAAGTCTGTCCACACTGGCAGACTCCCACACACTCTCTCTCAGGTGCAAAGCACACTTCTTAACATAGGTGTAACCCCACCCACAGATGAGGTCAGGATCACATGGTTAGGTCACCTGGTCATGACCTCATCACAGGTCCTTTACCACAACACAAATCATGCCTCCATGCATATCCCGAGAAGCATACACAGTGCCCCCTAGCTGCATCAGGGGTCACTACACCACAATAGACAGAAAGATATCTAGGTAGATAGATATAGATAAAATGGTACATAAATAGTTAAAGACACACACGCGTACACACACAAAATAATGCAATAGTTAATAAAAAAAAATAATAGGGAAAAAAATGTCATGGGCTCCCGCGCAATTTTCTGCGCCAGAGGGGGAAGCCGACAGCCGGGGCCAATATTTCTAGCCTGGGAAGGGGTTAATACCCATGGATCTTCCAGGCTATAAATATCAGCCTGCAGCTAGCCTTCACTGGCTATTAAAATAGGGGGACCCCCCCCAAAAAAAATGACGTGGGGTCCCTCTATAATTTATAGCCAGAAAGGCTAGGCAGACAGCTGCAGGCTGATATTCATAACCTAGGAAGGGGCCATGGATATTGGGCCCCCCCTGGCTAAAAATATCAGCACCCAGCCGCCCCAGAATTGGCGCATCTGTACGATGCGCCAATTCCGGCACTTAGCCCCTCTCTTCCCACTCCCCTGTGGCGGTGGGATATGAGGTAATAAGGGGTTAATATCACCTTGCTATTGTAAGGTGATATTAAGCCCGGTTAATAATAGAGAGGCGTCAATAAGACGCCTATCCATTATTAATCTTATATTAATAAAGGGTTAAAAAAAACACACGCATAAGAATAAATTATTTTAATGAAATAAAACACAAGACGGTTTTTATTACTCTTTATTACACGCTCAGATCCAAGCGACGCCCTCGATCTCCTGTAAAAAACGTAAAAAAATAAAACAACCGTATACTCCCTGTTCGACGCAGTCCAATTAATAACGAATGTCCCACTACGGTCTCCTCTATAGAACAGTGACATCAGGTGATGTCACTGTTCTGTAGGGCCTCCCAGTGATACACTGACAGGAGACAATGGCTCCTGCAGTGCATCACTGAGGTTACCTGAGTTCATTGTCTCACTTTATGGCAATGCTGCGTGGGAATTTTCTCACCCAGCATTGCCGTGAGAGAATGAACTGTAGTGACGTCATTCTCTCACGGCGGCAGAGCGGTACACAGATCGATGGCGTCGGGGAATAGGTGAGTATATACTCTATGTTCTGTATGTCATGTGTATGTTATATGTTGTATGTCATGTATGTTTTTTTTTTACATTCAGCACATTAGCCGGATGATGGGACTACTACTGTCCCATCATTGGCTAATGTGTCAGTCACTGTCACTGTAGCAGGCATAGCCGATGGGACTTGTAGTCCCATCCGACTATGCCTGCATACACAGATCACGCACACAGCCCCGCACACCGCCGCACATACACCGATCTCGCACACAGCCCCGCACACCGATTACGCACACCGCCGCACATACACCGATCACGCACACATGCCCGCACACCGATCACGCACACAGCCCTTCACACCGATCCCGCACACAGGCCCGCACACCGATCACGCAGACACCGGCACACAATCACCGCCCACACACACAGCACCACACACTATACACGCCCACGCACCGCCCACACACATAGCGCCGCACACTATACACGCCCACGCACCGCCCACACACTTCCCTCCTCCCGAACTGCAGGGTTTCACCTGCAGCAAAACCGCAGATCTTTTTTAGATCTGCGGTTTTGCTGCGGAAGTGCCCGACTCAATGCAAGTCAATGGGCGCCGAACCGCTGCAGTTCCGCACAACTAATTGACATGCTGCGGAAAATAAAACGCGGCGAAACCGCACGTTTTTTTTCCGCAGCATGTGCACAGCAGACATGCGGTTCCCATTAGATTACATTGGTAGTGCACTGTGCTGCGGGTTGGATGCGTTTCCGCACGTTGAAAAACGCCGCGGAAACGCATCTAAAAACGCAAAGTGTGCACAGGGCCTGGGATTCTGTCAGCCAGTTTTTACTACGTAATCTGAGGACAGCATGAGGGTGGGTGAAAACACTAAATTCAGATTTGTCATTTATCAGGCTGTGTTCTATTTACTTACAGTGAATATTTTATCAGCAGGAGATTATCACTGCCCAGACTAGCTGCCTCATGCCAGGTTGTCCGACCACACCCCCAGCTCTGATAAGCAGCTCACTGTCAGTAGTATAGAGAGCTGTAGGTGGGCTTAGCAGTCTGAGCTCTGCTACATCCAAGAACTCAGATTGTGTAACAACTGTTTACCTAGTAAACTAAGTTTTACATCGCTGCAATCAGGGTCTCTTTCTCTCTAAATTATGCTGCTCTCAGATGAGGTACCAAAAACCTGGTGACCGATTCCCTTTAAGAATGTCATAAATAGAGAGCTTAAAAGTTGACAAGAGGATTTATCACATTGTGTTGCATGATAGATTGCCAGAGATTAGACACTTTTGTTATACGGCACTTAGATTAATAAATCTGGCACAGTTTAAAAATCCACAGCTTATGATTGCCTGTCCATATTATAGGTCATCAAGATCAGATCAGTGGGGGTCATGTATAAACAGTGTACAGAGCCCGAACAGCGGAGCTATATATTGGTAGTTCCCCGATGCTGCAACTCAACCACTACTGAAGCATTTTGCCACAGATTTCCCAATGCAGAAGACCCAGTGACTACAAGTTCCCTCCTAAGGTGCCGTCACCTTCACAGAGGGAATCAGTACTGAAAGTACATTGAGACTGAGCACAGACATTGAATAAGAACTGAAGCAGGCAAGTAGCCTGACAAACAGGAGTGGAGAGGCCAGGAAAAAAGACAAAATCGGCTAATGAAGTGAGTAGCAAGCTTTAGAGAGTTTACAAGCTGTAAACAATTAAATATAAAATAGTTTAGAACTAAACTTTACGCTTTAAACGGGTTACCTGATGTTGACCTTTCTTAAGCTACAGTGCTCAGCATAAATGAGTACACCCCATTTGAAAGGTAAGATTTAATGAATCAAGAACAATTTCCACATTTTTGACAAGACCGAGTTTCATAGAACATGTAACATGTAACCCATAACATGAAAGTAAGGATAATTAGAAAATCTTAATATTCGCATCAACTAATTGGAGTAAAACTGAACACACCCCAGATATAAAATACTAGATGTACTATCACGTTCACTAATCAAAGTCATTCTAGGTGTAAGTGTGCGAGTGTAGCCCACTCAATATCTCTATCCATCCCTCACTCCCTCAAGATGGCTGGACCATCATTGTAAATGCACCATTGTATATACACACCTGTACTTTGTATCTCCCCCACCTCATTGTAGATTGTAAGCTCTCACGAGCAGGGTCATCTTATTTTGCTTTAATTATTGTATTGTTAACGTTGTTACCTATGACTTGTGTTTTGAAACTGTTAAACTGTAAAGCGCTGCGGAATATGTTGGCGCTATATAAATAAAGATTATTATTATTCATGCCATTCCTCTGCAGTGTATGCTATATTGTGTTACGGGAAAACCACACATCAGTTGGCCTTCTACTTTTTTAGCCAATTGCAGTGAACTTGCATGTCGATTTTCTTCAACCCATCTCATCAGAAGATGCTTCTGTTTGGGTGTTACCTTCCATGGTCGGCCTGGACATCTTGCGCGATGGCTGCAGTTCTATCTTTGTTACATTTTTGTATCACTTTTGCTCCAATATTATGGCTAATAAAGCTTTGCTGATCTTCTTGTTGCCTTCACCTTCCTTATGTAAATAAATTATTTTATTTGCTTTCTCAGGTCTTGTGACATTGCTCTTCCATGTGGTGCCATTGCTCAAAGCATTAAATTGGAACAGGGTTTTATTTGTTAAGTAACGCCCTTTTATAGTGAACTGTCTGCTGGACACCTGTTTAAACGAATAATTGGACTTATCTGTGGTTGAATCCTTGTTAAGTGTTTTGTAGTCTAAACATTAGCTCTGCTCTTAAGATGTTCGGTGGGGTGTACTTATTCTTGCAGAATGATTTTGTTAGGAAAATTACTTTCTTTGGGTATGCAAAATAAATCTTATTTGTAATCAACAGCCCACATTTGTCCTTTATGCCTCAAAACTACTGGAACAGCATGTCCATCTTGAACTGTCCTCCACCCTCTCCTCCTGCTCCCTCTTTGACCGCTTACAATCAGGCTTCCGACTGCATCACTCAACAGAAACTGCCCTAACTAAAGTCACCAATGACCTACTAACCACCAAGAGCAAGCGACACTACTCTGTCCTCCTTCTCCTGGACCTGTCTTCTGCCTTCGACACTGTGGACCATTCCCTCCTGCTACAGATTCTCTCATCTCTTGGCATCACAGGCTTGGCCCTATCCTGGATCTCATCATATCTAACAAACCGAACATTCAGTGTCTCACTCTCCCATACCACCTCCTCACCTCGCCCCCTGTCTGTTCCCCAAGGCTAAGTTCTAGGACCCCTACTCTTCTCCATCTACACCCTCGGCCTGGGACAGCTCATAGAATCCCATGGTTTTCAGTATCATCTCTACGCCAACGACACGCATATCTACCTATCTGGACCTGACCTCACCTCCTTACTGACCAAAATCCCACAATGTCTGTCTGCTATTTCTGCTTTCTTCTCTGCTCACTTTCTAAAACTGAACATGGACAAAACAGAATTCATCATCTTTCCCCCATCTCACTCTACCCCCCCACCAGACCTGTCCATCAACGTCAATGGCTGCTCACTTTCCCCAGTCCCGCATGCTCGGTGCCTCGGAGTGATCCTCGACTCTGCCCTCTCTTTCAAGCCACATGTCCAAACCCTTGCCTCATCCTGCCGTCTCAAACTCAAAAATATTTTCCGGATCCATGCATTCCTTGACCATGAAACTACAAAAACACTAGTGCATGCCCTCATCATCTCCCGCCTCGACTACTGCAACCTCCTACTCTCTGGCCTTCCCTCTAGCACTCTGGCACCACTCCAATCCATCCTGCACTTTGCTGCCCGACTAATACACCTGTCTCCCCGTTATTCCCCAGCCTCTACTCTCTGCCAAGCCCTTCATTGGCTTCCTATCGTCCAGAGGCTCCAGTTCAAAACCCTAACCATGACCTACAAAGCCATCCACAATCTGTCTCCTCCATACATCTGTGACATGGTACATACCCACACGCAACCTTCGATCCTCTCAAGATCTCCTCCTCTACTCCCCTCTTATCTCTTCTTCCTACAACTACATACAAGGCTTCTCCCGTGACTCTCCCATACTCTGGAACTCTCTAACCCAACACATCAGACTCGCGCCTACCATGGAAACCTTCAAAAAGAACCTGAAGACCCACCTCTTCCGACAAGCCTACAACCTGCAGTGATCATCAGTCTACTGAACCACCGCACGACCAGCTCTACCCTCTCCAAGTGTATCCTCACTAGAGTTGAGCGATACTTTCCGATATCCAAAAGTATCGGAATCGGAATGGTATCGCCGATACCCAAAAAATATCGGCGATACCCGATACCGATACCGGAAGTCCAATGTAAGTCTATGGGAACAAAATATCGAAATTAAAAAAAACCCATTCTTGCCTTGTAGGTTAATTGTACATGAAGGAAAACAACAAAGAGTAATGTAGAATGTATTGGGGAGGTTGAGGAGACATTAAAGGCATAGATGTTTAACCCAATCCAATGGAATAGCATTAATTTTTTTTTTTTAGGAAATACGTTCGGATTGACGAAGAAATTGACAATGTTGTTAACCTTTTTTCTATTTTGGCAAATATGTATGTTTCACAACTTCCATGCTCTTCACCTTTTTAACTTTTGACACACTTTCTCCTTCATAATCTTCAGCAGCATCATCTTTGTCATCAAATTATTCTTCATTTTCACCTTCTTTATCTTCTTCTAAAACTTCTTGCTTTTCATGTTTTTGTTAACATTACTCATATTGTTCTTTTTAAACTATTATTCTTCTTCATATTATAGTCCTTCATCTTCTTCATCATATTCTTATTTGTGACATAGATTCCTGTACTTGTAATCTGTAAAAGTATGATTTTTTCATCGTTCCGTTCTTGCTGCCACAAAAGATTTAAATTACAACAGTATTTGTCCGTGTTCAGTATAGCCTGCAGCATCAGGCATTTACCAGGGCACCACGAGGAGGAACGGACTCACTCCCATACACTGCTTAGTCTTCTTCTGCTTATAATTTAGAGCATATATTTTGCTCTTCGTTTTGGTCTTATACTTCATGTTCTTCTGCCTTTAGATCTTCTGCTTATTGTTCTTGTGTCTCTTGTTCTGTATCTTGTATTTGTAGCACAACCTTGTACCAGCTGATGTTACTGGGACACGGTTACTAAGCAGGAGGTTCCTGTGCTCCAAAGCACTACCAAGGACCAGCAGACGTTGCTGGAACTCGGATACCGAGATGGAGGCACCTAGGCCAAAGGCACTGCGGAGAACCAGTTGACGGTACTGGAACCCGGACGGGTAGCAGAAGGTACAAGAGCCAATGCAAGTAACGAGGACCAGCTGACTGTGCTGGAACCCGGAGGGGCAGCAGAAGGAAAAGAGCCAATGGCACAACCGAGGACCAGCTGACGTTACTGGGACACGGTTACTAAGCAGGAGGTACCTGTGCTCCAAAGCACTACCAAGGACAAGCAGACATTGCAGGAACTCGGATACCGAGATGGAGGCACCTAGGCCAAAGGCACTGCGGAGAACCAGTTGACGGCACTGGAACCCCGACGGGTAGCAGAAGGTACAAGAGCCAATGCAAGTAACGAGGACCAGCTGACTGTGCTGGAACCCGGAGGGGCAGCAGAAGGAAAAGACCAATGGCACAACCGAGGACCAGCTGACGTTACTGGGACACGGTTACTAAGCAGGAGGTACCTGTGCTCCAAAGCACTACCAAGGACAAGCAGACATTGCAGGAACTCGGATACCGAGATGGAGGCACCTAGGCCAAAGGCACTGTGGAGAACCAGCTGACGGTACTGGATGTAATGTATGTGATACAGTTCATATAGCGTCTTGTGCTTGGGTGCGATGAAAATACTTGAGACACAGGTTGAAAAAGAAAGTCTTGTATTGCTTCATACAAATTGGCAAAAATAAACATATAGGTTGCAAACACAGAAGCAGGAGACACAGCAGGCCAAAGTAATCTAAGTTCATCAATAACTCTCCACAACAGATTCAGATCTTCTTCTATGTTACCGCAAGTCCATGCAACCGTGAGGCTTTCAAAAGCAGAGTTCAGAGTCCACAAGAGCTCCAGAGTTTCTCAGTAGAAATGGCTGGAGTACAAAGTCCAAGGCTTCAGGAGTCAGAACACAGGTTCACTGCAGGCCAGATTCTGAAGCACTGATTGCTCAGGTGTGGCTGTCTAAGAAGCAAACGGAGAGAATCAGGGCGGGAACATGCAAGCTGGAAAACTCCATTTTAACTGAGGGCAAGATAGCTGCAGCAAAACAGAAAGCAAAATGGCCGACGAACAAACTGAGTTTCAGAAACAGATATACAGAACCTTACATTACTCCCCCCTTAGGGGCAACCTCCGGATGACCTCAGACCAGGCTTGTGTGGGTACCTCTGATGAAACTGACGGAGCAAGCGAGGAGCATTAACGTTATTGACTGGCTCCCATGAGTTGTCCTCCACTGGGTAGCCCTGCCATTTGATCAGATATTGTAACTGATTTCTATACAACCTGGAATCTAAAATCCTTTCCACCACAAATTCTTCCTGACCATCGACTAGCACTGGGTCAGGGCAAGGAGAAGAACGTCCAGGAAACGTATTGGGTGTTGCAGCCTTTAGTAGGGATACATGAAAGACAGGGTGGATTCTCATAGTTCTGGGCAATTGAAGACGACAAGCAACGGCACTTATAATCTTACTGATTTTATAGGGTCCAATGTACTTATGTCCCAACTTAGATGATGGAATCCTTAACTTAAGATTTCTGGTTGACAGCCAGACCAGGTCTCCTACCTTAAAAACTGGTGCAGGTTTACGAAATTTATCTGCTGCCTTCTTGTACCTTTCCTGAGCCGATTCCAGATTCTCCTTTAGAAGATCCATATTCTTCTGTAAAGTCGTGACTCTTTCAGCCACTGCTGGCAAAGGCGTCTCTATGGGAAATCGTGGTAGAATATTAGGATGATAACCTAAATTAGAGAAAAAAGGAGACTGTTTAGTGGAGGCACTCTGAGAGTTGTTGTAAGAGAACTCAGCCAATGGAAGTAGATCCACCCAATCATCCTGTAGGTGGCAGATAAAACAGCGGAGATACTGCTCCAGGGTTTGATTGGTTCGTTCGGTTTGTCCATTAGTCTGGGGATGAAAAGCAGAAGAAAGGTTTACTTTAATGTCCAATGCTGCACAGAAATTTTGCCAAAACCTAGAAGTGAATTGCACCCCTCGATCCGAAATAACCTCATCCGGTACTCCATGTAAACGAAACACATCTTTAATCATCAAATCTGATGTCTGTTTTGCAGTGGGTAAGCCGACACAAGGGATAAAATGAGCTGCCTTTGTTAAACGATCAACCACCACTAGAATAGTGTTCTTCCCTTGAGAGGTTGGTAATTCGACAATGAAGTCCATAGAAATGGATCCCCACGGGCGGGACGGGGTGGGAAGAGGCTGTAACAGACCAGTTGGTGAAGAGCGAGGTGTTTTGCATCTTGCACAAACCTCACATGAAGTGACATAATCCAAAACATCCTTCCTACAAGTGGGCCACCAAAAGAAACGAGAAAGAAATTCCTGTGTCTTTAGAATTCCTCTATGCCCGGCTATTTTGGAATCATGAATGAGTTGCAATACTCTCAATCTGACTGTTTCAGGTATATACAGACGTTGTCCCAGAATCCACACACCATTCTTAAAGACAAGACTTACGTCCCTTGGGGGTTGAGCCAAAAAAGAATCCGCATGGTATGCTTCCTTGATGTCTTTAATTAGGTCTTGATGATGAATCACTCCTAGGAATCTAGAGTCAGGAAGAATAGTTTTAGGAGGAGTAATTGGACGTGTCTCTGCTGAGTAAATCCTAGAGAGTGCATCAGCCTTTCCATTGCGCGATCCTGGTCTATAAGAAATAATAAAATTAAATTGGTTTAAGAAAAGATTCCAGCGAGCCTGGCGAGGAGTCAGGCACTTAGCCGACCTGATAAACTCAAGATTACGATGATCTGTCAGAACGACTATTTGCTGTGCAGCTCCTTGCAGAAGGTGTCTCCATTCTTTGAAGGCGGCAATAATGGCCAACAACTCTCTATTGCCCACATCGTAGTTCTTCTCAGCCGAAGATAACTGCTGGGAAAAGAAGGCACAGGGATGCAAGACATTCTTCTCACCTGTTCTCTGAGAGAGTATAGCTCCCACGGCACAGTCTGAAGCATCCACCTCTATTATGAAGGCAAGCTCTGGGTTGGGATGTACTAGAATAGGTGCAGTGGTAAATTTATCTTTTAGACGGGAAAATGCTTCCTGGGCTTGGGGAGTCCAGGAGAACTTAGACTCTTTCCGGGTAAGTTGGGTGATAGGTGACACTACCTCAGAGAAATTTCTAATGAAACGTCTATAGAAGTTTGCAAACCCGATGAAGCGCTGTACCTCCTTCACATTTCTAGGACTTGGCCAATCATTGATGGCTTGGGTTTTACTTCCATCCATACTAATTCCTTGTGTAGACAGTACATACCCCAGAAATTGAATTTCGGTCTTATGGAATTCACACTTTTCAAGCTTGATGTAAAGATGATTTTGTCTTAGACGTTCCAAGACCATTCTCACATGTCCATGATGTTCCTCTGTGGAGTTAGAAAAAATTAAAATATCATCCAAATAAATTACCACGAATGTATCTAGGAGATCCCTGAAGATGTCATTCACCAAGTGTTGGAAAGTGGCTGGGGCGGTACTCAGACCAAAAGGCATAACCAGATATTCAAAGTGTCCATAGCGTGACCTGAATGCAGTCTTCCATTCATCCCCAGGTCTAATACGGACTAAGTTATAGGCCCCACGAAGATCTAGTTTAGAAAAAATTTTAGCATGTCGCACTCTCTCCAATAACTCAGGGATTAAAGGCAATGGATAACGGTTTCTAATAGTAACCTTATTAAGTTCCCTATAGTCTACGCATGGTCTCAGGGATCCATCTTTCTTCTTTACAAAGAATATGGGTGCCCCTGCAGGAGATGAAGAGGGGCGTATGAAGCCCTTGGCTAGATTTTCGTCTATGTACTCTTTTAAAGCCTTCAGCTCGGGCCCCGCCAGGGGTAGATCTTACCAAAAGGTATCTCTGCTCCAGGCAATAATTCAATTGGACAATCATATGGACGATGAGGAGGAAGCTGGTCAGCGTTCTTCTTGTCACATAAATCCACATAGTCCTGGTATACAGCTGGTAATTCAGGGACTGACATGGTTCCTTTAGGAACAGAGCAAGCTGAAATTTTTTGACTCATCTGTTTCTCTGGGAAGTGTAATTCCTTGGTCTCCCAGTTAATGGTAGGATTCTGAGCCTGCAGCCATGGTAGCCCTAGAATAATGGGAAAGTGAGGAGAAGAGATAAGCATAAAGGACAGTTTCTCTTGATGATCTTTACCCATAAGAACCTTTAAAGGCTCTGTTTCCTGATCCACTGGTCCAGAGGTCAGCAGGGAGCCATCCACAGTTTCCATCTGTACGGGAGCAGCCTTCTTCACTGAACGTATTCCCTGTTTTAGAGCAAAGGAGACATCCATAAAATTTCCACTTGCACCTGAGTCGATCATGGCAGAGCTAGACACCCAGGCTGAGTCAACCCAGAGTTTGATGGAAAGAAAACAGTGAGAATTGTTTTTCTTACAACTCAGCTGGGACACCGCTGAGGAAACTTGAAAGATAGCAGCATTTACACAGTCAACGTCCTCAGAGGTAACGGAGTTTAAGTCCGAGAAATCAAGATCTGTTGCGGCAGCTATCTCTGGAGCCTGAGGCTCGGACCTGACAGATCCCCTCTCGCAACACTCACAATGAATGAGTGCTGCAGTAGTCTTGCGAGAACGGCTGGGACAGTTAATAATAAAGTGCCCTGACTTACCACAGTAAAAACATAGATTCTCCTTAAAACGATGTTCCTTGCGTGCATCACTAACCCGTCGTAGTAAAGAGTCTACCTGCATGGGTTCAGGTTCAGGTTCCCGTGTAATCCTATTCAAAGGTTCCTTAGCTGGAGAGGAAGGTAGGAAAAGGTTAGTACGATTGCTTTCGAACCATCTCTCTTGCCTGCGTTCAGTTAAACGAGTATCAATACGGATGCAGTAGTTAATAAAGTCACCTAACGCAGTGGGAGGGTCGGCACGAGCAAGTTCATCCTTAATTAGTGGGGATAACCCCTTTCGAAAAATAGATTTTTTGGCGGAATTGTCCCAGGTGGTATCAAGGGCCCATCTCCTGAAATCCAAGGCATATTCAGCTACTGAGTGCTTACCTTGGCGCAAAGCTAACATGGCTGCTTCAGCTGTTGCACCTCGATTGGGGTCATCAAACACCTGCCCCATGGCTGAAATAAAGTCATCAAGGTGATTCAAACAATCATCCTCAGTCTCAATCAGAGGGTTTGCCCATATCAAAGCCTTGTTGGTAAGCAACATAATTATAGTAAGCACCTTAGATCGTTCAGTAGGAAATTGTGAAGCATGTGCAGAAAAAAAAAGATTACATTGATTAACAAATCCCCTGAATTTTTCACGTTCACCACCAAAACGAAAAGGGGGCAACTTGGGAATCCCAGAACTCGGGGCCATGGCAGGAGCCTGGGCTTGCCCCTCCAGAACCTCAATCCTGGCTCGCAAATCCTGAGTAGTCTGTCCAACCACTTGCAAATTGTGATTATTTAGGTCCTGAAGATTTGTAAGACGGGTCTTTATATTCTGCAAATCTGCAAGGATATTATCAGTCACTCCACAAAGTTCCTTTATGCGGGCCTCCATTTTCCAGATCTTTTAAGACAGGATACTGGAAGAAGAGGAGAGAGAAAAAAAAAAAATAGTGTTCACCTGTGGCAACACTGAAGAAAGAAAAAACTTTAAGGGAACTGCTCACCTGGAATGGTTGTGAGAAGTCACAACCACTATCATCACAGAAAGCTTTCAACCGACATCTGATATCCACAGTTTCAGCAGACAAAAAGAAAAGAAGGAAAAAAAAAACAATAGTGTTTACCTGTGATAACTCTGCAGAAAAAAAAACTTAAGGGAATTGCTCACCTGGAATGGTTGTGAGAAGTCACAACCACTGTTATCACAGAAAGTACAACCGGACATCCGATATCCACAGTACAGCAGACAAGCCTTTCCAGACCCAGCAGACACTAACGTTTGGCTTCAGAATCTTGTAATGTATGTGATACAGTTCATATAGCGTCTTGTGCTTGGGTGCGATGAAAATACTTGAGACACAGGTTGAAAAAGAAAGTCTTGTATTGCTTCATACAAATTGGCAAAAATAAACATATAGGTTGCAAACACAGAAGCAGGAGACACAGCAGGCCAAAGTAATCTAAGTTCATCAATAACTCTCCACAACAGATTCAGATCTTCTTCTATGTTACCGCAAGTCCATGCAACCGTGAGGCTTTCAAAAGCAGAGTTCAGAGTCCACAAGAGCTCCA
Source organism: Oophaga sylvatica (assembly GCA_033576555.1). NCBI lineage: Eukaryota > Metazoa > Chordata > Amphibia > Anura > Dendrobatidae > Oophaga > Oophaga sylvatica. The sequence goes on from JARQOD010003002.1 coordinate 20,038, forward strand.
GAGTTTCTCAGTAGAAATGGCTGGAGTACAAAGTCCAAGGCTTCAGGAGTCAGAACACAGGTTCACTGCAGGCCAGATTCTGAAGCACTGATTGCTCAGGTGTGGCTGTCTAAGAAGCAAACGGAGAGAATCAGGGCGGGAACATGCAAGCTGGAAAACTCCATTTTAACTGAGGGCAAGATAGCTGCAGCAAAACAGAAAGCAAAATGGCCGACGAACAAACTGAGTTTCAGAAACAGATATACAGAACCTTACACTGGAACTCGGACGGGTACCATAAGGCACCCATGAAAATGTAAGTTGACAGGCCGCAAGCCGTCTGCAGTTACCAAATCACACAGTCCTACAGTGGGTGCTTGTCCTATTTTCACAACGGAAAGAGCCTTTATTTACATATCCCACAGCACACATAGGAATCACCTAAACTGCAGGCACCATAGAGTCGGATAACCGGAATGCAACATGACAGGACAACTTTTTTGAGGCTAATTTACGTTGACACTGCCAGGAAACAGCTGTGGTGCTGTAACCAGGGTGGGCATGAGTCAGTACCCGTGCCAATTACTTCCGAGCAACAACTGGCGGTGTTGGAGCCCAGGGATGAGAGGAGGACAGGGTGGAGGCAGCATGACTTTTTGTCGTACACACAGCAGGGGAACAGCTGCCATTACTCAACCCCAGTAACACAGGAGCAAGTGTTGACTGTGCTAACAGCACTTACAGGCAACAACTGGCGGTGTTGGAGCCCAGGGTCCAATGCATCGACTTCAATTGCTTCCACCTCCTCTCAGGAACACAGCACTGTTGATCAACCATCTGTCTCTTCACCGCCTGCCAAATTGCCCAGTCAGTCAGAGAGTTCTGTACAGGAGCCAGCTGAGTCTCTGCTTCTGTTCTCAGAATCTGTTGGTTTGCAAACAGGGGCACAGCCAAGCAGCATTCTGGAATGTGAAGAAGAGGGAGTATGCAGTGATGCGCAACAGCTGTGTCTCTCTGAATCTGAAGAGGCGGGTGAGACAGTGCCGATGGTCAGCACACCGCAGAACGCATCTGATGATGATGAGACTCAGGTGCCAGTTTCTGTTGAGCATGGTGGTGGCCAGACCACCCAACAGCAGCAGGTGTTGGAAGAGGTTAGTGGAGATGATGAGGTCCAAGACCCAACATGGCGTGAGGACCAGGAAGGTGGTGGTAGCAGCTCTGAGGAAGCGATTGCCCCAACGGTACAAACAGGAGGGAGAGTTAGGCTGCACACTCTGTTGCCTGTAGCCTCCATTTTGGCACCTGTTCGGATTTCTCTTCCAAAAGTCTAAACGGACGCTCCCAGGACTTGCACTGCGTGGTCCTTTTTTCACACACTTGCAGATGATATTTGCTATGTCAAATGCAAGCTGTGTAATCAAAAAGTAAAAAGAGGTAAAGTGTCAGTAACCTCAATACCACAAATATGTGTAAACATGTGCGGAGAAAACACGTAGTTGAGTTACAAAGACACACTGAAGATGTACAGTCTATAGAGAATCACTGCACAAGTTTAACTGCATATGTCATGGTTAAATTTGAAATTTTTATTGCACACTTGATGTGAAAAAAGAAAATAGCTATGAGACTACTGACTGACGTTTTGGGCAATGCAGTGGCCTTTATCAAATAGTCGCTGGAAGAGATAGAAAAATTTACAGTCAATGACAATGTATAATATATACAATATATACAATAAATATATAGGGTGAAGAATATATATACATAGGGAATTAGGCAACATGTTAAACATTTGGGTGATACTGTAGAACACGGAGAATTATCCCTCTAGGGTATGCGGGTGGATAATGTAGTTTTTTGTTGATTTTTGGGAGTGTGTAGAAAACAGGGGTGATGGGGTATTGAATATTAAGGAATGTCATAGTCTTACAGTCTATGGTGATCAATTAAAGATGTTTTGTCAGGATACGATCAATTTTTTGACAGATGTAAAATGTAGGGTCACAATTGAGTTGTCTGTAGGTTAGGTTAACTGACAGTTGTCTATGAATTTCGGCAATAGATTGGGTCTTATTCATAATAACGATAGCACCCCCCTTATCTGCTGGTTTAATAATAATGTTGGGGTTATCTTTCAGAGATTTTATGGCTTGTTTATCTGTGGGTGTCAGGTTGTGGCGTATCGGGTGTAGGCCCAATCTCGGCAAACCATCCACGAGCACAGGCTCTGAATGCTGGCATTGCAAAACTCCTGTCCCTTGAAATGCTGTCATTCAGGCTGGTGGAGACTGACAGTTTACGGAACTTAATGGCATTGGCAGTCCCACAATACAATGTGCCAAGCTGATTTTATTTCAGCAGGCAAGCCGTCCCTGGTCTGCAAAAGCATGTTGTTGAGGTTAAAATTAAACATGCGCTACTAAACTCCGTCAGTAGCAATGTCCACCTGACCACCGCTGCGTGGACCAGTACCCATGGCCAGGGACGATACCTTTCCCTTACTGCCCATTGGGTCAATGTTGTGGAGCCGGGTACAGATCTTGCGAGTGGCGCTGTACGTGTTCAGGCAACTACAAGGATTGCGGGAATCAAGTCTGTACACATTGACTCCTCCTTCTCCATTTCCTCAGAAACATCGTTGCAGGAGCCGTCACGGTCTACCTCCACATGGACCCGTGAACGCTTAATAAGAATCTTTAGTTATATAGCGGCAACAGATTACGCAGCGCTTTACAGTTTAACAGTTTCAGAACACAAGTCATAAGTAACAACGTTACCAATACAATAATGAAAGCAATATAATCCGCACATGCTCGTGAGAGCTTACAATTTACAAATATGTGGGGGAGATACAAAGTACAGGTGTTTATATACAATGGTGTATTTAGAATGATGGCCCAGCCATTTTGAGGGAGTGAGGGATGGATGGAGATAGTGAATGGGCTACACACACACACTTACACATAGAATGACTTTGATTAGTGAATGTGATAGGCCGCTATGAAGAAATGTGTTTTGAGTGAGCGCCCCAAAACATGCAAATTGTGGATAGTTCTAATTTCTTGGGGTACAGCATTCCACAGTATTGGCGCAGCACGGGAGAAGTCTTGGATTCGGGAGAGATGTTCTTTAGGTGTAGGTGGCAATAGCGGGCAACAGATTGTATATGGGAGGTGAAGGAGAGATTGGTGTCAAACATAACACCCAGACAGCGAGCCTGTTGACCGATATGAGCACAGACGTGGCCAAACGTCAACAGGCCGTCCTGAAATTAATTTCCATGGGGAATCAAAGCCACACAGCGCTGGAGCTCTGGAATGCCATAAAGCAAGAGAGCGACATGTGTATTTTGCCAGCGAATCTCCAGCCAGGCTTGGTAGTGTGTGACAATGGCCGAAATCTGGTGGCAGGTCTGGGCCTAGGCAACGTCACTCACATACCATGTCTGGCACATGTGCTAAACTTGGTCGTCCAGAGTTTTTTGAGGGACTATCCGGATCTTGATGCACTGCTGCACAAGGTCCGCCTACAGTGCGCTAACTTGCGACGTTCCACCATGGCCAGATCGCGCATTGCAGCTCTGCAACGCAGATTTTGCCTTCCTGAACATCGCATCATATGTGACGTACCCACCAGGTGGAATTCCACGTTACATATGTTGGAGCGGTTGTGTGAGCAGCAGCCAGCAGTAATGGAGTATCAGCTGCATCAGTTGCAATCAACTCGCAATTTGCGCCGTTCACTTCACCACTACTGAGTGGGCCTCTATAATAATAATCTTTATTTATATAGCGCCAACAGATTCCGCAGCGCTGTACAGTTTAACAGTTTCATAACACAAGTCATAAGTGACAACGTTAACAATACAATAATTAAAGCAATATAAGCCGCCCCTGCTCGTGAGACCTTACAATCTACAATGAGGAGGGGGAGCTACAAAGTACAGTTGTTTATATACAATGGTTTATTTACAATGATGGTCCAGCCATTTTCAGGGAGTGAGGGATGGATGGAGATAGTGAATGGGCTACACACACACACAGTTACACGTAGAATGACTTTGATTAGTGAATGTGATAGGCCGCTCTGAACAAATGTGTTTTGAGTGTGGAAGTAGGGCTGTTAATGGGGATGTTGAAGTCTCCAAGGATAAGGGTTGGTACTTCTGAGGACATGAAAGTGCGGCAGCCAGGCAGAGAAGTGGTCAAGGAACTGTGTGGGCGAGCCTGGGGTCCGATATATTACCGCTACTCTAAGGGAGAGGGGACGAAAGAGCCTGATGGTGTGGACCTAATAATTTGCAAAATCTTAATATAAAATTTACATGTTACATATTTACATCTAGTATAAAACATTTAACCATTAAGCCTACTTACAGAACAAGGAAGTGTAAAAAAACTTGTGCTTAAAAAAAAAGTGCAAATAAAATGTGAGAAGGGCAGTGTAACAAATAATTTAGGAAAAAGATAAACTAACATCAAGTGCTGTGTGCTGTGTAAGAGCCAGACACATTAACATGAAATCAGTCTGGAATAGCGGTGATTTTCTCCCCATAACCCGAGTAACATTCTGGGGAGAGGGGTGTAGAGTCAACGATCAGCAACTAGCTACGGTAGATCAAATACCTGAAAAAAAAAAAAGGTTATTTAACATTCATAAGATACATTTTATTTTATCAAAAAAAAAAAAATATTTAACATTCATAAGATACATTGTATTTAAAAAAAAAAAAGAAAAATTTATTTAACATTCCTAAGATAAATTTTTTTTTAAAACATAAAAACTATAATACACAGCAGGATCTTTAGTAAAAACCAGACTTACCACTGTAACCTCTTAATCCTTGCAAGCTTCAACACAACGTTGACAAGGTACACAGCAGGGGTGGTCGGTCTCCTAGACAACGAGCAAACTCCTTCATGTTGCGAGAGGCCACCATCTCCTTAGCTTTCTGGTACTTTTCTGTGGGAATGAGCTTGTCTCCAACCAGCCAGGAATATCCATTGAATGGCACACCATGGTTTGGTATTAGCACCCAGTACCAAAAGTGAAGCCAACCACAGTTCCCATTTCTCATGAACTTTATTTGATATACTGGCTGGCCAAACATTAGTTTCTCACAAAGGAGCTGAAGACCCTGAGTGGCAGTAGGTGCAAGTCTCTCCAGCATGACCTGTTTGTTAGATATTTGCCGTCTACACCTAAAGAACATCTCTAGAATCCGCCCTTTTCTCACCATGGAAAGAACAAAAACCCTCACTGTAGCATTGATCCACTCCCGCCTGGACTACTGCAATGCTCTATTACTTGGCCTCCCCATTACTCGACTATCCCCTCTCCAGTCCATCCTTAATGCAGCAGCCAGGGTCATCCATCTGGCTAATCGGTACTCGGACGCGTCCGCTCTTCGCCAGTCCTTACACTGGCTGCCCATTCATTATAGGATCCAATTCAAAGTACTGGTTCTCACCCACAAAGCTCTCCACAGTGCAGCACCCCCCTACATCTCCTCCCTCATTTCTATCTATCGGCCTAACCGACTGCTGCGCTCTGCAAATGACTTTCGACTAACCTCTGCAGTAATCCGTACCTCCCACTCCTGACTCCAAGACTTCTCCCGCGCTGCGCAAATCCTCTGGAATGCTCTACCACAAGAAATTAGGACTATCCACAATTTGCCTGGTTTCAGGCGCTCCCTCAAAACACATTTGTTCAGAGTGGCCTATCACATTCAATAACCAAAGTCGTTCTATGTTTAAGTGTGTATGTGGAGCCCATTCACTACCTCCATCCATGCCTCACTCCCTCAAGATGGCTGGACCATCATTGGAAATGCACCATTATATATACACACCTGTACTTTGTATCTCCCCCACCTCATTGTAGATTGTAAGCTCTCACGAGCAGGGTCGGCTTATTTTGCTTTAATTATTGTATTGTTAACGTTGTTACCTATGACTTGTGTTTTGAAACTGTTAAAGTGTAAAGCGCTGCGGAATATGTTGGCGCTATATAAATAAAGATTATTATTATTATATCAGAGGGAGAAGAGGATTGGGCCTTGACAAGGTGCCCGATTGCATCTTAAGTCTTATTGAATGTTGGAGCCAGTCCACCGTACAAAAGCAGCCATAGAGTTTCCGGGTACCTGCTTGGATTTCGATCAAAATGAAGACTACTTTGATGTACATGTACACCAATTCGAGAAAAATGACAAGGATGAGGCAGTAAGACACGCTCAGCAGAGTACAAGCAGCATTGCTTGAAGAAGTAACTTGAGCGTGATCAAAATTGAATAAATTAAAATCTCAGACTACAGTGAACACAACTCTTAGCTGTGAAAGGGCTTTTTGTGTCCTTCTACAGTGTTTTCAACCAATGTATTGGATACGGATGGAAGCACGTCACACTATAATTTCAATTGAATGGAGCAGCAAGAATTACACTAAAGAAAAAAAAAAAAAAAGAGTGTGAGAGTGACATGTGCAGATGCCTACATACAGCGTTGTATGCCGAGCAAACTGCAGCGCGTCACCTGCACTCACACACACACCTTGCAGAGCTGTGAAAAAAACACTGCAAGGCAAAAGGAAGATGTACACAGCGGTTGGTAAAGTAGCCTGCCTAAAGCACAGTACACAAAATCGCAATCTCTAACTGTCCCTCAGAGTCAGCAGAGCAGCGTTCTGTCCCAAACTGAATTAACAGCACAGTGACGCTAAAATGGCGGCTTTATCCGACAACAATACCTTCCTTGTGTCACGGTTAGGGTAGCGTGTGTCTATTATATGAGTGTCTGTAAAATGTAACGTTACGCAGACTTATTCTGCCCTTGGGACGCAAAAATAAGACAGCAGTAATCATTTACTGTATAAAACTCCACCTATGCGCAACAAAACAAGCACGTTCCCTCTTACGGTTCCTGCGCTGACATGTGAGTAGGGAGTTTGGAGACGTTCCTGAATTTATCCCAGGTATCCAAGCATATCAGGCCGATAGGAGAGCATTAAAACCACCCACGGTGGTGACTTAAATATGGTGAATCGAACCAGTGAAGAACTGTAGGTCGATGCGAATGAATGTGCGATCACATGACACACGTTTATAATAACCCTTGCTAGACACGAGTAACTTTGTAGACATTTGGACACACCTGAACCCAGATGGCAGTGAATATTCATTCTATTCGGCGCCACATGACTCTTGGTCCAGAATAGATTATATATTGCTAGCACAGGAGCTATTAAGGGGAGTGGAAGAGGCAGATGTGCACAGCGTAGCTATATATGACCACGCGCCCGTATCAGTGACCCTGCCAGATATGGTGCAGATGGGGCCAAACCAAACTTGGCGCTTCCCGACCTATTTGTTAATGGATGAGAAGTTTCGACATCATGTGAAGCAATGGTGTTTTTAATATGTAAGGGATAATGGAGATACTAGGGATAGGCCGGAACTTTTATTGGCAGCAGGGAAGGGAGTAATGCGCGGGAAACTAATAGGTTATCAGACAACGCTAAAAAAGAAGATGGCGACAAACTACTCGCAGGCTAGCAGGATATTACGCGATAGGTACACGGCAAACAAGACAAGTTCATCAACACAGGTTAAAAATAGATGTAAGCAGGCTAAGGTTGACTTACACGTATGGGTATATCGACGAGAGAGAAGCAGTAATAACAATTATAGAGCCGATGTATATCGTTATGGTAGCAAATGAGGGAGACTATTAGCACGACTAGCGAAAGGAAATCACATTCGTCATCAACATATTACAGCGTTAACGAATAAACATGGGATCATGAACACAGACCCTCGAACCATAAACACCATTCTACAAGAATACTACTCAGACTTATATAAGGTGGAACATACGGATAGTGAGGAGGGTAACACCTTTGTAGATGGAATACGGTTACCATCCATCACAAACTATCAGCTTCTCCTTTTAAAAAAACAAATTGAGGTGACGGAAGTGACAGCGGCGATAAGTTACTTTAAATACGGGAAAGCTCCAGGATCTGACGGGTTTACAGCCAAATTATTAAAATTATTGAGTGAGGATATCCCGTCCACATTGGTACGCACCTTCAATCATATATTGGAGACAGGAGGGTTGCCCAGCCATTCAAACATGTCACACATGAAGTTGCTACTAAAACCAAACAAACCTTCACATCTGCCTGGATCCTATCGTACATTCTCACTCATTGACCATTATATCAAGATTTTGTCCAGGATCATGGCAGATCTTTTGAGTAGCATTGTTCCTACGCTGATAGGGCGATCACAAGTGGCCTTTGTTAGCTACTTTGTTGGCTACTATCAGTCTCACTATGCATAACACATGTGTGCAGTGGGCAGTATTACCTTTGCCTTCGGTGGAGTAGGAAAACCCCTCTCCTATCGAAGTGTTAGTTGGGGAGATGGAAGATTTGACACCGGGACCTGAATTATAATACTTAAATGTGACAGGTGACAAATTTGTTAAGGCGCAACTACGCGGCCCCTACGTTGAGTCTAGCCCGTGAAAATTTACTGGTTGTCAATGGGGAACCCCAACACCCCGGGCAGCTACAGTATTTAAACAATTAGAGCTGAACCAAGATTTGCTGTATCAGGTTTATAAAATACATGTTGAAATTTTTTAGCAATTGCTGCTACCGCAGTCATATCGGAGGTTGGTAATGGACTTAGCGCATGCGCATGTACTAGGGTGACATTTGTGCCAAAAGAAAACCCTACACAGAATTATACAACGGTTTTACTGGCTGGGGGTCTATCAAGAAGTTAAACGGTATTGTAACTCTTGTCGCATGCGCCAGATACACAGTCCTCGGCCTCATTTAGTGAGTCCCTTGGTGCCATTAAAAATTTTAGAGGTCCAGTTTGAGAGAATACCCATGGATCTGGTGGAGCCGGTTAATAAATCAGCAAGGGGTCATCAACAGGGGCAATAAAAGGGGCACTGTGTGGGTCACCAGTTTTGAGCACACCCGAGTTCAAAAGAGAATTCATTGTCCAGACTGATGCGTCAGAGGTAGGTCTGGGTGCCGTGTTGTCTCAGGACTGGAGCTTAACGGGGAGGAGCATCCCATTAGTTTCCTGAGTCGAAAACTTACTCCATCAAAAAACAGAGACAGCATTGTAGAGAGAGAGTGCCTGGCGATAAAGTGGGCACTGGAGTCGTTGCACTACTATTTGTTGGGGATAACATTTTGTTTTGTAAATGATCATTCCCCTGTGACTGGCAGTGTTGTAGCCCAGGGAGTAGAGTTCAGGTGGTAGAAAGATGAACATAACAGGAGACTTGGAAAACGTTGGCAAACAGTTATTTAATCTGAAAACGGACAGGCAAATTCAGGTGTGATCCATGCCTTGTTCATTTTCAGAAAAATAAGCCGGTCTACATTGTCTGAGGATAGTCGCATGCGACGGTCTGTTAGTACACCACCTGCAGCACTAAAGACGCGCTCAGATAATACACTGGCAGCAGGGCAAGCCAGCACCTCCAAAGCATACCACACATCAAATACAAATATAACAGTAATAATAATATTATCAATAAAAAATGAAATTGCACACACAGTACACAGACACAGCTCATATGTGTGTATGAGAGAGTGTTTCTGTGTGTAGTTCATGCCTCTAGCCTAGAAGATCAGTCTTGCTAAAATCTTTAACACTGACCCCTGTTCTGTTCTTAAAATGGTGGAGTCATTCTCAATAGAACATTTTGTTCAGCAGTTCATCTAGTTCATTTAGTTCAGAGGTCAAATGATGCATTTCCTATCAGCTCCTCACAGGATAGGGTGGAGAAAAAACTGAACTAAATGAACTAATCTTTTGAACTAATCTTTTCAGTGAACTAGTTCATGGTGAACTAATCACCAAAATTAACTAGATTTCCCATCACTATGGTGTACACCTTGGTGGCGCTGTCACAAAACTTCGCCACATTTGTAACATACAGCTCTTGCCCTGTGCAGAGGCGCTGCTTGTGCTCTCTCTTGTTGCAGAGGTGTCTACAATGCCTCGACGCACAGAGTGCTTTGTAAAGCAGTAGCAGCAGCAGCGCTCTCGGCTGGAATGGAGAACATTATGGATTTCAACAGTGTGTCTTGGTCCTCCAGCATTTTACGGTCCCGGTTCAACGGTGTGATGAGGCTTTGTAAGTTGTCCCAGTAGCGAGGGTCTAGGAGGGTGTACACCCAATAATCTGACGTGGTGAGAATGTGGCCGATGCAGCGGTCGTTTCTCAGGCAGTGCAGCATGAAATCAACCATGTGCTGCAGACTCACAAATGGCCAACAAACGCTGTCCTCTGGAAGAGCGTCACACTAATATATTTTTGTAAATTTAAAATAGAATAAAGCAGCAGCAATTTTTGAAAAATTACAAGGATGAGCCAGTGACAGACACTCAGCAGAGTACACGCTGCGGTGGTTGAAGTGGAGCGGGATCTACACTCCTACAAAAAAATGAAACCTCAGACTACAGTGAACACTGAAACACAACTGTTCACTTGCTGTGAAAGGCCTTTTTGTGGACTTCTATTATGTTTGCAAGCAATGTATTGTATTTTGATGGAAGAGCGTCACACTAATATATTTTTGTAAATTTAAAATAGAATAAAGCAGCAGCAATTTTTGAAAAATTACAAGGATGAGCCAGTGACAGACACTCAGCAGAGTACACGCTGCGGTGGTTGAAGTGGAGCGGGATCTACACTCCTACAAAAAAAATTAAACCTCAGACTACAGTGAACACTAAAAACACAACTGTTCACTTGCTGTGAAAGGCCTTTTTGTGGACTTCTATTATGTTTGCAAGCAATGTATTGTATTTTGATGGAAGAGCGTCACACTAATATATTTTTGTAAATTTAAAATAGAATAAAGCAGCAGCAATTTTTGAAAAATTACAAGGATGAGCCAGTGACAGACACTCAGCAGAGTACACGCTGCGGTGGTTGAAGTGGAGCGGGATCTACACTCCTACAAAAAAAATTAAACCTCAGACTACAGTGAACACTGAAACACAACTGTTCACTTGCTGTGAAAGGCCTTTTTGTGGACTTCTATTAAGTTTGCAAGCAATGTATTGTATTTTGATGGAAGAGCGTCACACTAATATATTTTTGTAAATTTAAAATAGAATAAAGCAGCAGCAATTTTTGAAAAATTACAAGGATGAGCCAGTGACAGACACTCAGCAGAGTACACGCTGCGGTGGTTGAAGTGGAGCGGGATCTACACTCCTACAAAAAAATTAAACCTCAGACTACAGTGAACACTGAAACACAACTGTTCACTTGCTGTGAAAGGCCTTTTTGTGGACTTCTATTAAGTTTGCAAGCAATGTATTGTATTTTGATGGAAGACGTCACACTAATATATTTTTGTAAATTTAAAATAGAATAAAGCAGCAGCAATTTTTGAAAAATTTCAAGGATGAGCCAGTGACAGACACTCAGCAGAGTACACGCTGCGGTGGTTGAAGTGGAGCGGGATCTACACTCCTACAAAAAAATTAAACCTCAGACTACAGTGAACACTGAAACACAACTGTTCACTTGCTGTGAAAGGCCTTTTTGTGGACTTCTATTAAGTTTGCAAGCAATGTATTGTATTTTGATGGAAGAGCGTCACACTAATAGATTTTTGTAAATTTAAAATAGAATAAAGCAGCAGCAATTTTGAAAAATTACAAGGATGAGCCAGTGACAGACACTCAGCAGAGTACACGCAGCATTAGTTGAAGTAACTGGAGCGTGATCTGCACTCAAAAAAAAAAAAATCACAGACTGCAGTGAACACTGAAACACAACTGTTCACTTGCTGTGAAAGGCTCCATTGTGGACTTCTATAGTGTTTGCAACCAAGGTATTGTATACGGATGGAAGCGCGTCACACTATTATTTCAATTACATGGAGCAGCAAGAATTACACTGAAGAAAAAAAAAAGAGTCTGTGAGTGACACGTGCAGATGCCTACAGACAGCGTTGCATACAGAGCAAACTGCAGCGTCACCTGCACTCACACACACCTTGCAGAGCTGTTAAAACAACACTGCAGGCAAAAAAGGAAGCTTTACACAGCCGGTGGTAAACTAGCCTGCCTAAAGCACAGTACACTAAATCGCAATCTCTAACTGTCCCTCAGAGTCAGCAGAGCAGCGTTCTTTCCCTAACTGAGTTCACAGCACAGTGACGCTAAAATGGCGGCGGCGCCTTTTATAGTGCATTCTGACATCATTTCAGCATCCAATCACAGCCATGCCATTAGTTAACATGACCGCAGCAGTACAGGATGTGCCCACACTTCTTAGGATTCCTCATTGGCTGACTAAAATCACATTGTCTCTCAAAGAATTATGGGAACTTCCGATTCCGGTATACGATATATGGAAAATATCGGAACTAAGTATCGGAATTCCGATTCAGCGAATATCGGCCGATACCCGATACTTGCGGTATCGGAATGCTCAACACTAATCCTCACCCATCCCTGTAGACTGTGAGCCCTTGCGGGCAGGGTCCTCTCTTCTTCTGTACCTGTGTGTGCCTTGTATTGCTCATGTTTACTGTACTTGTCTATATTGCCCCTCTTCACATGTAAAGTGCCATGGAATAAATGGCGCTATAAAAATGTATAATAATAAATAATAATAAAATAAATAAATTTGTGGAAATATTTTGATTCTGTACGGAAACAAAGGGTTTTCTGAACAAATCTATTAGAGTATACCCAAATTTTGGGAGCACTGAATATCCAAGTACTGCACAACCTCCTTTAAAGAGTAACTAAACCTTTTATTATTTAAATAATTGTGGTCCAGCATGTAAAGTTAATAAAGTTTGCTATTCACCTTATCAGTAGCTTTGGCTTTTCCCTATCAAAGGTAGCCAAAGCAGTACTCCGTCTCTATGTAGTTGGATTGCGGACTCTGTGGAGGCGACAGGCCTTAAGAGTGCACTTGCTCTCTAGTAGTGTGGAGCAGTCATTTGTCTTCTACTGTTTTACTAGTAGAAGTAGCCTTTGCCTGCATTGTTCTGTGGCAAAACACTGCTCATGTGGGTGTGGGGGTCCATGGGACAGTCACCTGCTCCCGTCTGCCAAATCTGAGGCTGTCCACAAGTATATTCTTTGTAAACGGGCAGCACTTTTAAACATTAAGAAATCCAAGTGCAAAAAAGCAGATGGTATCACAAAGCCTTAAAGAGAAACCTATCCAGGAGGACTTTGGCTTACTCATGTACATTTTGACAACCTGCAGTCTAGCTTTTTTATGTCTCTGTGTCAGCAGTGGGGTTCTCCTGCCATAGCATTTCACTTCACTCAAAAGTCGACGGATAGTTCACAGTGAACTTGATGCACACTGAACCCGCAGGACATCTGGACTATCCTGCATTGCAACCTTTCATCAATTTTTCTCTAGCATCCACCTTCAGGGAGGTTAGCTACAGTGCCATGGGTTGTAAATGTCTTGATTATGTAACGTACTGTGAAACCTGTGAACATAAAGATTTCTGGGGATGGACTTGTTAATCTTGAAATTGTGATATTGTTCAACAATTTTGGTTCTCAAGTTCTCAGACAGTTCTCTTCTCCTCTTTCTGGTCCCCATGCTTCATGTGGCATACACACACAAACACACAATGCTAAGACTAAGTCAACTTCTCTCCTTTTTATCTGGTTTCAGGTGTAATTTTTCATTTGCCCAGACTTGTTACTTGCCACAGGTAGTTTGAACTAGCATCAAATGCTTTTAAACAAAGTTGTTCATCCCTAATTTTGTCTGACACATTTTTGGTGTTGTGTGCAAAATGATGTCCAATTTGCCTTGTTTACACTGTGTTGTTCCAATACACATAAAAGGAAAAGAAAACATGTGCAACTGCAATAATTTTTGGGAGAAATACTTCATTTTCTGAAACAATGCCAACTGACATTACAAGATTGCTTATTTTTAAATGAATGATGGATTTATGAAATAAAAAAATTAAGTCAGTTTAATTCTATAAGACAGACAGCTTGTGGGTATCCAATTCTGCACCTACACCCAAGATAAGAAAAGTAAAACACACTACCTTTTTTTGGTGTCCGCACATCATAAAATGTTATCATTTATGGACAGTTTGAAGTCATCTAGTAGAAGAACATCAATCCCTGTAGAAGAAGCTACACAGGCTCATCTAGAAAAAAAAAAAAAACTATGAACTCCACTGTATATATGGGTTAATCTACTAAATATAGGGGGTTCTATTGGAATATATAGACCAGGATAGGACACAATTACAAACACTGCGATATACAAGAATGTGAAAGCTGGACATTTTTTTGATTGAAACAATACACTGGGAGGTCAGATACAGTAACAAGGTCCAACCTGTAGAGTAGATTGCTACTCTGTCATTCCTCGATCTTCATCCTGGAGCTGCTGCAGGAATATTCCCACTGAATCTGAAATGGGCTTCAAAATAAATCGGCATTTCTCCTGGCGGGACGGGAGGTTTTAAACGGTTATCACAGGTAATCCGTTTTGGTAAACCACAGTCACAGCTAGTAAACAAAAAATAAAGTACAAGTCATTGCTAATTATGGTAGATCACTAGACTAGCATATTGTCTATATTTCTTTAAGAATTAAAATATGAAAAAAAATGTATGGGCATAAATATAATATAGTGCATCTAAATTCATTTTACGATTAAGATATCTAAAAAATATATATAATATTTATTTTTTTAGATACTTTAATTCAAATTTTTTTAACATACACAGATTATATATATCTATATCTAAATAGATAGATAGATATATGTATATCTATCTATCTAGATAGATATCCACATAGATATACAGTATATATTTATTTAACCCTTTAATTTTCAATGGGGCGAAAGGGGGTGATTTGAGTTTTTAGGTTTTTTTTTTTTTAAATGTTAGTGGTTAAATTTTATTGGTTTTTGTGTGTACAATATTGGGGAAAATGAGAAAATATGGAATAATTCACATGCCTTGAGCAAGTGGTAAATCTAAATTTAATGTCAACATATTTTACATGGTGAATCCTTATGCCAAAAGGAACAAATTTGAGGGGTAAGACTTACAATTGCAAAGTTCATTTTTCCTTGGCACCCTAGTGCACACGATCAGGAATGGCTCAGTATTTGCTCAGATTTGACGCACGAGAAATCTGCACCAAAATCGCATCTGGGGTCACTGGCAGGTCACCTGTGTTTTTGATGCATTTTTACATGCTTTTTGATGTTTGTTTCATTGCATGCAGTTTTTTGTCACTTGAAATCAAGCTAATAGAAAAACCACATTATCTTCCTAATCACATGTGTATTAAGTGTGGGAACGCAGCTTACTACGCATACGTGCAATTTAAATAATGGTGAATCTTGTGACATAGCCGGGACATACATGACACAGGAAGAGGAGGAAAGCACAGAGACAGGACCCCTCCTTTTTAACAAATAAATTTTGAAGAAAAAAAAAAAATGTTGTGGGATCCCCCTATATTTGTTAACCAGCCAGAGTAAAGCAGACTACAGGAACTGGTATTTCAGGCTGGTAAGGATCCAATATCCATGAACCTTACCAGCCTGATAATACCAGGTCACAGCAGTCTGCTTTCTGGATGATTAGCAAAAATAGTTGGATCCCCTCCAAAAAAAATAGTGTGTGGTCCGCCTATTTTTGTTAACCAGCCAAGGAAAAAGCAGACAGCTGCTGCCTGGTATTCTCAGGCTGGCGAGGTCTATGGATTTTGGCCCTCACCAGCCTAAAAATAGCAGCACGCAGCCGCCCCACAATTGGCACATCCAAAGATGAGCCAATTGTGGTACTTTACCCAGATCTTCCCACTTGCCTTGAAGCAGTGGCAAGTGGGGTTCATATTTGTGGGTTGATGTCACCTTTCTATTGCTCTACAAACAACATTTCCCTGTCACCACCTGGTGGGGGCGGAGTGCTCTTTGTATGTTAGCTTACTGACTGAGCACTCCGCCCCCACCAGGTGGCTTTTTTTAATTACAGCAGGTTCCTCAGGGACCCATCAGACTGAGGCCACCTTGATGTTGGTTGGTGGGCAGATAATATTAGGAAAAATTTGAGACGTTTAGCAATAAAAATTTTCCAAATACTCAAAAGCCGTATTGCTATTCAAATTTTCCATATTCCACATTGACATGCTTTAGTATGGTAGTCACTCCCTGTCTGTGACCACTCTAAACTGGTGAAGAATGGCACCAGGCACCACATTGTAGGTAGCAGCAACTAGCTGCTTGTTAGTAATTAACCCCAATTTTTTTTACAAGGTTTAAGCAGAAATAGTGAGTTCTGCTGAATTCACCCCCCCCCCCCAATAATCAATTTTCCAGAGCGCGGAACTGAGGGAGAATCTGACGCGACATCACAGAAAGCAAAGATTCCCAGCCAGAATCTTGTGAGAGCAGCTCAGGACACAGCAGGATGTGACAGAGCAAGTAATAGTGAGGAGCTTATCTATAGGCATTAGTTCACAGGAGAGGGCATGTAAGTAGTTGACAACCCCTTTTAATCCTCCTACACAGCTGTTTCTGTTTCATTTAACACCTTACTGTTCATTGACGTGCACAGTCCGTCATGGCCGGATGTCAGTTCCGGCACCAGATGGACTGTGCACGTCATGCCTTTGAACTACCACGGCGTGTAAACACGCCGTGGTAGTTCAGTGCCGACAGCTGTTTATGACAGCTGACAGGCATCGCAAGAGGTGCGGGGACCCTTGCAGTCGGTTCCCGCATCTACAGCGCTGTGATTGGTCAGTCAATCTGACTGACCAAACACAACAGCGATCGGGCAGAAGATCCTGAAATTTCAGCTTCTCCTGCCTGATCAGTGCAGGATCTCAGCGCTGCAGTGGACAAGCTTCCTGCACTGACAGCCGGGAGCGGCGTCCGTGCCGCCCCTGGCTGTTAACTCCCTGACTGCTACGATCAAGCGCGATCACAGCGTTCGGGGGGGAACAGTGGGTCGGAGCTCCCTCTGCCTCAGATCGGCGTCCCCACGTCAGTAAAAATCCCATCAATAAAAGCGTAACCCTAGTTAAACCCATTTAGTGAAAGCCTTAAAAAAAAAAACACAAAAAAGTAGTAAATTATACTTTTTCCAAGCGGTATCATCATCCTGCTTGGAAAAAGTGCAATAATACGCGATCAAAACAATGGATATACTGTAAATAAACATGGTACCGCTGAAAATGTCATCTTGTCCCACAAAAAACAAGCCGCCATACGGCATCATCAGCGAAAAAAATAAAAAAGTTATAGCTCACAGAATAAAGTGATGCAAAAATAATTATTTTTTCTATAAAAGTTTTATTGTGTAAAAAAACGCCAAAAACATAAAAAAAGATATAAAATGAGGTATCGCTGTAATCGTAGTGACCTGAAGAATAAAACTGCCTTACCAATTTTACCACACGCGGAACAGAGAGAAAAAAAAAAACAATTCCTGAAATGCTGTTTTTTGTTTATTCGCTTCCACAAAAATCAGAAAAGGAAGCGATCAAAAAGCGTTATTGTGCCCAAATATGGTACCAATAGAAATGTCCGCTCGTGCCGCAAAAAAATAAGCCCGACATGACTGTGGGCCCCGAAAAAAAAAAAAAAT
This sequence comes from Oophaga sylvatica, assembly GCA_033576555.1. NCBI lineage: Eukaryota > Metazoa > Chordata > Amphibia > Anura > Dendrobatidae > Oophaga > Oophaga sylvatica. Next base: position 37,686 of record JARQOD010003002.1, read on the forward strand.
TTTAAGCCCAAAATACAGCAAATAAAATTTTTCTTAAAAAAAATTTTTAAAAAAAAAAAGCGTTTTTTGGGGTGTGACAAAACAAAACATAAAAAAAAGATATAAATTGGTATCGTGAAATCGCCCAACCCAAAAAAATAAAGTCGCCAAATTTTAATCCGACGGGGGAAGGGGCGAAAAAAAAAAAACCAATTTTTCCCTTTTTGTGGTTTTGTTCTTCTGCCCCCAAAGATCCAGAAGGGGCGATCAAGGGTTTTTACCCCAAAAAAGGGGGGTATCACGTACTCGGACAAATTGCACAAAATTTTGGGGAATATTTTTTTTCCCCCTTTAAAAAAATAAAATTTGGGGCAAAAACATCTTTTTGGGGGGAAAAAAAAATATGTTTTTTCATTTCACGGCTCAGTTTAAATTTCTGGAAGATTTGGGGGGTTCAAAGTGCTCACCAACAACCCCCAAAAGGGGTCATTTTGGGGGGGTTTCATTTTTTGGGGCACAGGGGGGGCTCTGCAAACAAACAGAACCCCAAAACCTTTCCCATCAAAGTCGCTTCCCAAAAAAGGCGCCCTTTCCCGAGTCTCCATGCACCAAATAGGGGTTTCCCCCCACTTGGGGACGATACCGGACAAATTACAATAATTTTTGGGGGCCCTTTCCCCTTTGGAAAATAAAAATTGGGGTGAAAAATCTTTTTTAAAAAAATGTTTTTTTAAAATTTTACAGCTCTAGTTAAAACCCTTCTAAGCGTGAAGCCCTAAGGTTTAAAATCTCCCCACAATTTAAAAATTTTCCTTTGGGGGGGGTCATTTTCCAAAAAGGGGGGCACTTAGGGGTTTCCCACTGTTTGGTACATGGGGGGCCCCCCCAAACCAACAGGGTTCCGCCCGATTCCAAATTTGACATTAAAAATCCAAATGTCCCCTTTCCCTGCCGTGCGCCAAAATTTGGGTTTTCCCCCCCGGGGGAGTACGGTGTACTGGGGAAAATTTTTACAACAAATATTTGGTTTTTTTTCCCCTGATACCTTTGCAAAAAAAAAAAATTGTGGGAAAAAAAAATTTTTGGGGAAAAAAATTAAATTTTCTTTTTTTCCTTCCACTTTGTTAATTCTTGTGAATCCCAAAAAAGGTTAATAAATTCCCCTTGAAGGGGGTTTTGAACACCTTGGGGCTGCAGTTTTTAGAATGGTTCATTTTTTGGGTTTTTTTCTTATTTTAAACCCCCTCAAATGTTTCAAATGTGAGGGGGCCCCTAAAAAAAAGGTTTTTTTAAATTTTTTGGAAAAAAGAAAATCGGGTAAATTTTTTCAAACCCATAACTTCCTAACAAAAAATTTTTGGTCCAAAATTGCCTGAGTAAAGAGCATTGGGAAATTTTTTATTAACTATTTTTTCATCTCCGATTTAAGGCAAAAAATTATAATCTCCCCCCCAAACGCGGCTTTGTCTTCTGGTGGGAAAATCACGGGAGCCCACGCATTTTTTTTCAACGAATTTTTTAACCCCTTTAATTAACCTCCCCTTTTGCAATTTTCACACATCACTCATGAAAAAGAATTTAAACCATAAAAAAAAATGATGAAATGACATGGAAAAATGATGTAAACCAAAAGGGCATTTAAATTTTTGGGCGTCTTTCAAAAAGCCGAAATTGAAATTTGGGGCTTTTCTTTTTGTAAATGTAAAAACTAAAAAATGACAGTATATAAAATTTACAAAACTTTATAATAAAAATTTTATTCATGTGTGAAGTTTTTCTATTTTTTTAAAAATGTCAGGTGTTTTTTAGTAACCGGGGGTAAAAATTCGGCTTTTTTAAAACAGATGCGATTTTTAAACGCAAGTCAACGGCGTCCTTTGTAAACTTTTTAGCTCCCATAGAATTTTTTGGCGGTAGTCGACCCCAAAAATTTACAAAAGAGGGGCGATTGATGGACTTTTTTAAAACGGACCAAAAAAATTGGTACGGGGTGCTCCATAAATTAAAAAAGGTCCAATGCAACTATTTCATCGCTTGCATTCCCATTTTTCACAGTGTACCCCGGGCCCAAAAAGTTTCGTAAATTTTCCCCACTGTTTTTTCCAATTTTTTTTTAGCCCCCAATCCTAGAATTAATATCCCCCAAACAAATTAATGCCCGACAATATTTCCCAAAAAACCCCCTGTTTCTTCCCCCTTTGGCGCCCCAAAAGTCCCCCCCAAAAAAAAAAAATTTTTGGGGGCCCTTTCCCCCAAAATTTTGGGGTTTTAAAAAAAAAAAAACCCCCACCCGCTCTTACTGGGCAAAAAAGGGGTTCCACAGCACCCGTGAAAATTTTCAGCCGCATGCCCCATTTTCCCCCAAAAGAACCTTGATGAAAAATTTTTCCACTTCATGACAATTCCCAAACCCCCCAAAAAACAAAACCCCCAAAAAAAGGCTAAAAAAAAATTTATACCCCTAATTTTTCCTAAAAAAATTCATTTTTTAAATTTTTCCCAACCCAGACCCCAAAAGTGCAGTAAAAATTTCCCCTTTATAGCTAAAAGGGGCCCTCTGCATTCCCCCCAAAATTTTCCCCCCCAAAAAAAGCCAAAAAAATGGGGTAAAATTCTACAAAATGTTGAGACCCCCACGGGGTCCCCATCCCCCTTTCCCCCAATTTTAAAGAAGGAGGGACCCCCCCAAAAAAACCCCCCAAAATGCCCCCAAAAAAATTGGCATCCCGGGGAAAATGGTGGAAAACTAATGCCCCTTTTCCCCCAAATAAAAGGGGACCCCCCTGTATACCGACAACATTACCCCACCCCCCCCATATAAAAACCCTCCACCGGGAAATTCGGGGGCCTTTTGGGCCCCGTCAGGAAAAACAGAGGGGAAATTTTCCCCCTCAAGTTGGTGCCCCCGCCCCTTTGGAAAAAAGGGGGCCCTCATTCTCACTCGCAAGGGGCCCCAAATTTTTGCAGTGAAGGGGGGAAAGACGGGGAAGGGGCGTCACATCTGACCACACGGAAAAAAAAACACCATTTTTAGGGGCAAAGGGGGGTGCCCCAGGGAAAAGGGAAAAAAAACCTTTCCCCGCGTCAAAAAAAAAAAAAATAATTTTTTGGGTTTTGGGGGTTTATTTAAAAACCCGGTTCGCAAACCCTAAACCGGGTTTAAACAGAAGACCGGGGGCCCGGGAAAAAAAAAGGTGGAAAAATTTTCCCCAAAAAACGGCCCCTACAACATTTTTCCCCCCCCCCCAAAAAAAAGCCCCAAAGGGCCCAAAAATTCCTCTTGTACATAAAAAAAAATTTTTGGGGCCTAAAATTTGACTAAAGGGGATTTTGGGGGGGGCCTTCGACGAGGTTTCCCCGGGAAAAAATTAAAAAAGCACCATTTTCCTCACCCGCACTCCCACCCAAAGGGAACTTCAAAAAAAAACCCGGGGTTTTTTCGGGGGGCATGGCAAACAGAGTGTTTTTCCCCTTCCAATTTCCCCAAAAGCCCACCCCCAAACCCCTTTGTATCAAAACCCCGTTTTTGGGCCTTTCCCCACCACCCCAATTATTATTTTTTTTAAAAAAATTTTTAAAATTTTTTTTTAGGGGCCCCCCTTTGAGAAATTTTTTGGGAAAACAAAAGTGGGAAGGGGGTTTAAAAAGGGATCAAAAAAATATAAAATTTTTTATTAATTCAAACAATTGATCAATCCCCTCCCAAAAATACTTTTCCCCAAAAAAATTCTCATCCCTACCCACGCCCCGTCCCCCCAAAAGGGGGGACCCCAAAATTTTCCGAAAAGTCAGGTCTCGAAAACAAATTTCCCGGGGCTTGTCAAACAAAATCCCAAAAATACTTTTCCCAAAAAAAAAACTCGCCCCCTACCCAAGCTGTACCCCCCAAGTGTGGACCCCCCAAAAAAGTTCCTAAAAAAATCAGGTTTCCCCCCCCCAAAAATTTTTAAATTTTAAACTTGATTACTCAAAAATTTTTAAAACTTTTTTAAACTAACCTTAAATTTTTTTTAAAAGACTGCCCCTTTTACAAAAAAAATTTGGTTTTTTATTTCTATTAAAATTTTAAAATTTTTTTGGGATAGGGGGTTTATCATTTTTTTTTGGGGGATTTTTTTAAAAAAAAAGGAAATTTTTCCCTACTTTTTAAAAACTAGGGGGTTCACTGTATGGCCCCCTTGGGGTTTACCCTTTTTTCCAGACAAAAACTTTCCCCGATTCTGTGGGGGTTTGGGGGTTTTTTTTGGGGATATACGGCCCCTTTCCCCTTTGGGGGTGGGAGCTTGCAAAAAGGGGACCACGTCCTTTTTCACATTCGCTCTCAAAAAGGGGTTTTAGGGAAACCCCAAAAACCTTTTTACGACCAGCCCCCCCCCCCTTTTAAAATGCCCTTCATCCCCGCCCTGCTGGGGTTTTTTCCCTTTTTTTTGGGAAAAAACAAACCCCTTTTCCCCCATAGTTGGGGTGCCTTTTTTTCCCCCCCTTTTTCCCCCCCCATTCCAAAAAGTTTTTTTTTTTTCTGCTACAATAAACCAAATGCCGGGGAAAAATGTTTTTTTAGCAAATAAAATTTTTTTTAAACACCCAATTTTAAATTTTTAAAAAGAAAAACCCCCCCCTTTGAGAAAAAACCCGGGGAAAGGGTTTTCAAAAAAATTTAAATTTGTCCTTGCCCCCCTTTTAGTCCTTTACATTTTCATTTTGTCCAAAAAAAATTTTTAAACAAGGGGTATTTCCCCCCGCCCCAAAAAAAAGGGGTTAAAAAAATTTTTGGGGGGATTTTTTTTATTTTGGTGGGGCTACTTTTTGATGAAATTTTTGACAAAAGTGAAAAATTTTAGGCCCCAAAAACCCAAAATTTTTGGGGAAAAAAAAAAACTTTTTTTTAATATGGCACCTAATGTTATCAAAATTTTTTTCAACCTGGGGTTAAAAAAATTTCTCAATTTCCCCTTTTGGGTAAAACCCCTTTTAGGGGGGGTTTTTCCCAAAAGGGGGCCAAATTTTGGGGGGGGGTTTTTGCTTTTTTTGGGGACATGTCCAAACCCACATGGCATCCGCTCTCACAATTTTGGTTTAAAAAAATCAAAAGGCGCTCCTTCCCTTTCCCAGCTCTAAACCCTGCCCCAAACAAGGATTTTCCCCCCCCCAAAGGGGGATGAGAAAAAATCAAGAAAAAATTTTTCCAAAAACCCTTTTGGGGGGCCAAAATTCCCCTTTTTCAAACCCTTTTTAAAAAAAAAAATTGGGGCAAAAAGCCCCCTTTTTTAAAAAAAAATTTCTTTTTTTTTTTAAAGGCCCAAATTTTTAAAAATTGTATGAAGCACTTGGGGGGTTAAAAAGGGCCCCCACACATCTAGACAAATTCCTTTGGGGGGCCCCAAGGGAAAGGGGGGAAAACAAAAAAGGGGAAATTTCCCCTAAAAAAAAATAAATCACTTTTTTAAAAAAAAAATAAAAAACTGAAAACAAACTTTGTACAAAGAGCCCCGACAAGGGGGGAACCCAATGGGGGGGAAACCCAAAAGAAGTTAACCAGGGAAAAAAACAACCCCCAAACCCCATATTAAAACATGTTTTTAGTGACAAAAAGTTTAAAACAAACCCCACCAAAGCTTTTTAACCCCCCCCAAAAAGAGTTCCCCAAAAAAAAGGGGGGCAAAAAAAGGGCAATATAAGGAAACCCTTTTAAACCCAACCCCCTAAAACAAAAATACAATGCAGTAAAAAACAGGGAAAAACCTAAAACCATTTTTGCCCCCCTCCCCGAAGTTAAACCTTGGGTTTAAATATTTTTTTCCCCAAAATTTTTCCCTTTAAAATTTCACTATGGTTTTGGGTTTCCTTTTTTAAAAAGAAAAAATGCCCCACCGGGGGTGGGGTTTTAAAAAATTCCCCCTTGGGGGTTTTTATTTTCCAAAAAACATTTTTGGGGGGGCCCCCCCTTTTTAAAGGGACTTGGGGGGCCCCTGCAAATGCAACAGGGGGGTCCAACCCCCAAAAATTTCCCCCCAAAACGGGGGTTAAAAAAATAAAAAGGGGGGCCCTTTTTTTTTTCCCAGCTCTCCCTGCACCCAAACAGGGGTTTTAAAACCCCCCCAAAAGGGGGGATCTGCGTAACCCGGGGGGAAATTGCATAAAAAATTTTTGGGGTTTTTTTTTCTTTTTTAACACTTTTGAAAAAAAAAAAAAATTTTTTAAAAAAAAAATTTTGGTTTTAAAAAAAAAATTTTAAAATTTTAAAAATTTTTTCCCCCCCCCATTGTTTCCCCTTCCTGTGAACCCCCAAAGGGGGTTTTAAAAAAATTAAAAAGTGTTTTTTTAGTCCCCTTGGGGGTTTCCCGTTTTAGAATGGGGGGGCCCCCCCCAAAATTTTTTTTAATTTCGTCATGTACCCCCCCCCAAAGTGACTTTAAATATGATGTGGCCCCCAAAAAAAAGGTTTTGAAAATTTTTTTTTGTAAAAATAAAAACCCCCGGGGGCAATTTTTAAAAACCCCTTTTAAAAACCCCTTTGAAAAAAAAAAAAATTTTTTGGGTTTCCCAAAAAAGCCCCGATGAAAAAAAACCCCTTTTGGGGGAAAAGTTTTTTAAAATTAAAAATTTTCGTCACAAATTTCCCCTAAAAAAAAGGAAAAAAATTTTTAAATTTTTAAAAATTTCAAAATTTAGCCATTTTTTTCCTTTTTTTTAAAAAATATCGAAAAAATTTTTTCCACACAAAGTAAAAAAAAGTCCCCCAAAAAAAAAACCTCAAAAAAGACCCCCATCTTTAAAGATTTCCAGATTTTTTTTTTCCCCAAAAAAATACAGTGGCAGAAAAATAAAAATTTCCCGGGCCCTTAAGCTAAAAAAAGGCTGCCCCCTAAGGGGGTTAAAAAACATTGCTCATCTACTGCTTTTATAAAATTTAAAAATCGCTGATTTACATAAAACACAGCGGCATTTTTTGGGGGCCTGAAATAAAATTTATGAAAACAAAACACGGGAAATTTTCCCCCCCCCTGACACACTGGGTGAAAATCATCACAGCTTTTTTCAGACCTCGTGAAAACACTGGGACATCACCCCAGGGCTTTAAAAACCCCTCGGGCATCACTGGGTAAACATCCCCAGCGGGGAGTTCAGAAACCCCTGTGGGGATCACTAAAAAAAAAAACACAGCTGGCAGTTCGCCCCCCCGTGACATCCAAAAAGGGGGGGGTTAAAAGTTTTAAAAGGGGGGAGGGAAAAGGGGTTTTTTTTGGGGTTTTTTTTTTTTGGGGAGAAGGGGTGGAGAGATTATTGATGCTTTTTTACAATTTTTTTCTATTGGTTTAAAAGGGGAAAAAACCCGCAAAAAAACCAAAAAGGGTTTAAAAAAAAATTTTAAATAGGATTAAATATTGTTTTTTCTTTGTGTGTTCAGGGGGTTTTTGGTTTTAAACATTTTTTGGCCCAAAATTTCTTTTTAAAACACCATTTTCCCTTTTTTTCCCCTTTTGGGGCAGGGTTTTCCCGAAACCAGGGACGTGATTTTCCCCCCCAGTGAAATGGGGAAAATCACGAAATTTAAAAACAGGGGTAGTCGATTCCTTCATCTCCAGTTCTCCCCCAAAACCATCCCCAATTTTCCCGCCCCCATTATTTTAAAAAATGGGGCCCCCCCCTTTTCCTGAAAAGTCCCCTGAATTTTCCCCGTTTTTTTATGGGAAAATTTAAAAAAAGGAAACTTTTTTCTTTCTTAAAATTTTATTAATTTCCCATGTCCTCCCAAAAGTCCCGACATAGTGTTTGCCCCTTTGGTCGGGTCAAAATCGGGGGGGGGGAGTTTTTCCTTTTTTCCCCCCCTTTCCCTACCCATTAAAACCCTTTTTATAAAAGGGAACACCGTGAACCCGTTTTTGCACGTACTATACACAGGGAAACACTTTGGGGTTTGGGGTTTGCACTTTTTTTAATACAAGGGCACAGGGAGCCCCCGTGGCACACGTACTATATACAGGGGCCCTGTTGGCTCAGTGGGTTTAAAAGTTTTATATAAAAGGGGGAGCACGTACTCAGGGCCCCCCCCTGTACTAAATACGGGAAAAAAGGTGGCCAGTGGTTAAAAACGGGGCAAAAGGGTTTTCACATTTTGGAAGTGGTTAGCACCTTTTCAAAATACAGGGGACTTTTTTTTCCCGTGATTAGCACTGTACTAAAAAAAGGGGAGCATTTTGGGTCAGGGTTAAGTACTTTTTTAAAAAGGGGGGCACAGTGGGAAAGGGGGGTTTTGAAAAGGGACTATTAAAAGGGGAGCAATTTGGGCCCTGGTTAAACACTAAACTATATACAGGGGACACGGGGCTGGGGGGTTTTGCACTTTTCCCCTATCGGGGGAACAGGGGGGCTCAGTGGTTAGCACTTTTCAAAAATACAGGGTAGCCCCAGTGGGTTTCATCATACTATATAAAGGGTAAAGGGGGGTAAAATGATTAAACACTTTTATTATATAAAACAGCAGCATGGGGCCCAGTGGTTTTAAAACTGCCCCCAAACAGGGGAGCCGGGGGCTAAGGGTTACACCAACATTTAAAAAGGGGGACACAGTGGCCCCGTGGCTAGCACGACTATATACAGGGGATATGGATTTTATTTTGGGTTTAAAACTGTACAAAAAACAGGGTAGCAGGGGGGTTTTAGGGGTTTTTGCACGTTTCTTTGCAGTGTTGGGGGCCTGGATTTAAATCCCACCAAGGGGCAACCTAAGCAAGGAGTTTGTATGTTCTTTTCCCCCCTTGTGGGGTCCCCCCCCCGGGGGGGGCCCGGGTTTTCCCCTACACCCCAACAGGGGAAAAAAAAAAATTTTGGGAACCCCCCAAAAGGGGGGGTGAAGATAATGCTTAAAGCGGGAAAAAAAGGCGCAAAATTAAAAATTTAAAAAAAAAAAAAAAATACCCCTATTTTTTTACCTACAAAAGGGGGGGAGAAAATACAAAAAACTGGGGGAAAAATATAGGGGTGTATGGGGGGGATATAATCTGTGCTTTCCATTCTCCCCGGGGGTAAAAAAGTATTAAGATGCCAAAAAAGTCTAAGGGGGGGGTTTTTGCCCAAAACCCCCACATCCCCCCCCTTTTGTGGGGGGGGCGGGGTAAATTCTTGGGGAACTAATAAATTTTTTCTTAAAAAAGTTTAAAAAAAAGACATTTTTCCGTGTCACAGTTCCCCTTTTTAGGGTCTGGAGACCCCCCCGGGGAAACTTTTTAGGGAGACCTGAAATAAGAATCAAACCCTCCCCAAAAAACCCCGGGGGGCTATTAATTTTAAAAAAAACCCCAAAAAAACCAAAAAAAAAAGGGGGTCTAGTCCCTTTAAATTTTTTTGGGGATGCACACAAGGGGGGCTTTTTCCTACCCGGGGAAAATCAGAAAAAAGTAAAAGCCCCCGTCCCCAAAGGGCTGCAGTGCTTTTTTTTGGGCCCCATTGCATTTCTCATTAAATTTTTTTAGGGGGAAAAAAGTTTGGAATCTAAAATCTAAATGGGGTTTTAAATTTAGCCCCCCAAAATCGCAGTTCTAAAACCCTACTTGCCTGGAAAACACATGTATTCCCAGAGGTTTTCCCAGGATTTTATCGGCCCTCTTTGAGCCTACAACGCTAACACAACCCTTTTTAAAAAAAACCCCAAAAAACCCCAACCTTTTTGGGGGGGGAAAAATGGGTTTTGGGGCCATCTTTTTAAACCAAAAAAGGGGAAAACCCCCCCGGGCCCCCAAAAAACTTCCCTTTTTTTGGGTAAAATGCACACGTTCAGGGAAAAAATTTTCCCTTTTTTTGCGTTTTTTTGCGGGAAAAAAAAGGGGCCCAAAAATTTTTGTATTTAAACCAAAAATATCATTTAAAAAAATTCCCCCCAAAAATTTTTGCACATGGGCGTTTTTTTCCCCCCAAAAAAAAGCCCCCCGGAAAATCTGCAACATGTCCATTAAAAATTTTTTGGAAAAAATTTTTCCCTTTTTCCCCTATAATTTTTTACCCCAGAAATTCAGGAAAAATTTACACTCGCAATTACCCCGGCCATTGCCTAGACTAGCACTTTTCCCTTTTTCCCAAAGTGCTTTAGCACTGCAGAGTATATAAACCCCAAAATTTGATTAGGCATTTTTCTAGCTACAGGGCGGGGCCTTTTTCCCCCCCCTGATGACGCTTCATTTGAAATCCAAGCATGTACTGGGGGTACTCAAAGAAACCATCAAACCAGAAATAGAAAAATTACACTAGCTCAAATAGTCCCAAATTTTGGAAAACAGGAATTTTCAAAGCAAGTAAATTAAAAAAAACCAGTTTTTAACTAAATTGAAGGGGGGTTTTGGCCCAAAAGAATTTGCCTTCAGACCACCCCTTTTAAAACATTTAAAAGGGGAAAAAAAAAAAAAAAGTCCTCTTTGCAAGAAACCTATGTGTTTTTTACAGAGACGGAAAATGCCTTTCCCGCGCACCAAGAAAGTGATTAAAGGGCTTTTAGTGCCCACTGTTACTTGGGGAAAACAAAAAAGTAAAGGGTTTTATTTCCAAAATTTAAAAAAAATCAAACAAGGGCCCCGGGGGGATTTTCAGATGTTAGTAAAAAAGGGCAATTTTTGGGAAAAAATTAGGGTATGGGGTTACAATTTTGGGGATCACCCAAAAACTAAATGGTTAAAATTTGGGAAAATAAACAGAAGAAATTAGTCGGTTTTTAAACTGCGGGCCCTCTTTAAAGCAGATAAACAGCCCCGATTAAAATGGCGGACTTTTTACTTCTAGTTCCCGTTGAAAAAAGTTTTGCCTGGGAAGGGGGTAAATGAAATAAAGTTTCTGGATGAAACATTCATTAATAAGGACAGTGTGACGGCAGCGGGGGGTTGACTGCTGCTAAAACCCCCGGGTCCCGTTTTGTTGGAACCCTCGTTATCAAGTCAGATCCTGGCATAAAATAGGAACCTGTGGATTTGCTGGGAATCTGGTCAGTGGTTTTATTTTTGCTCTGTTTTTAAACCCCATATTTTTAGTCTTATAGACTCCCAGACTCCATGTTTAAAGACCCCTCTCCAGTATGGATCCCGCATATGGAAAAGTTTTTTAATTTGGGAAAGCATCAGTTTTTAGCCTAAGACTTTGAAAAATCTTTTCCCTCTTCTTATTTTTAAAACAGGTAATGAACCACCCCCAAATAAGGAGAGCCTAAAACAGGGAAAACTTTGGTTTTTTTGGGACATAAATTTTTTTATTTAAAGCAATGAAACCCGGTAAAAAAAGTTTCCGTGAAAATTTAAGGGTGATTTTTCCCTTTTTTTCCCAGATACCATTTTTTGCAAAATCCCTTGTTGTTTCCTGGGAAACATCATATCACCCAGTTCCATTTTACGTTTTACAAAAAACTTCCAGGAGACAAAACGGGCTAGTTTGGGAAAGACTGTAAACTGTATAAAAGAAACCGTCCCTTTTTGAATTTTGGATGCTCTCCCTCATAAACGGGGTTTTTAAAAATTTACAAAACCCCTCATCTCCCCCCTCCCACAATTTATTTCCCCAAAAAAAAAGTGGGGGGGGTTAGCTTCTTGACACCACCCTAACACCAAAAGTCCACTTTTTCTGTTATTTAAATTACTGAAAAACTCAAGGGAAAACCCTCTTCTTATCTAGGGAAAAGGACACCTCCTATGAAACTCTAACCTGTAAAGATAGAATTTCCAAAAGTCAGCTTGAGGTTTTTAAAGGGTTTTTTCATTTATTTAGTTTTACATTTAAAAATAATTTTTTTTTTGTTGTTGCTCCACAACTTGAACTTTTTCCTTTAAAAACCCCCCTGCCAATATAAGGAACCAGTCACTAAATTTTAAACCTGAGCGGGGGAAAGTTATTAAAATTTGGGGCCTAAGAGCTTTCAATTTTTTAATGGAAATTAAATTTTTTCTTTTTTGTTTTCCCAAAAATATGGAAATTGTGGGAAAAAACCTGCCCCCAACCCAAAATCTGGTAAAACCTTTAGGGTTTTCGACGACTTAATGCTTAAAGCGATGGGGAAAAATAAACCCCTATTGCAAGATAAACTTTCGATCAAAATCGTAATTCCCCGCAGGTAGGTTTTTTTCCCCATTCTACAGCTTCATAAGAAACGGGATACAGGGAAAGACGCTAAAACCCGGGGTTTTAATACATCTTGTATACACAGTGGGACATACAATCAGGGAAAAACTAATTTCAAACCCCATTTCAATTCAAAGTAATTTACAAAAAGGGCAAAAATTTAAAAAGCATTTGGGGCCTTAAAAATACTTAAAATTTGGTGAATACAACCTTTAAACAAAAAACTCTGATAAATAACACCTTTTTCATTGTTTAAATTTTAGAAAAAATAGGCCAAAAAGGAAAAGGGAGTGGGGTTTAAAAGTCAGGGAAAAATTCCTACTTTTTAAAAAGGGAAATTAAAAGGGGAAAAAGGGAGCCATGTGATGCAAAAAATAAGAACCTAAGGGGAAACCCGTCAGGGCTGATAATCTATTGGCCCCGCAGATATAAGGGGTTTAAAGTGGGAGGTTTTAAAATGTTTTTTGAAGGTCCCCCGCTGCTAAATTTAAAGGGCAGTACCCCCGGGGGGGCAATGAACTTTACTTCATCCCCGGGGGCTCCGGGGTTCAGTGATGCAGGGGTACCGGAGCACTTACACTCACCCGGGAAAAAGACGACAGCCACCGACAGTGCAACAAACTCATTTAGGCCTCCCCAGTGTCGGGGCGTTTTTAACAGGCAATTGTAAAATTTCTTCCGGCACGCCCCATATTTTCCTTCCTTTTAAACCTTTTTAATGACCACAAAATTTTTTTAAATTTTGTCTTTATATGTAAAAACAAAAAATATACAAAAAAGGTAATTTTGTTTTTCTCATGGGCCCTTTTAAAAAAAATTCTTTTTTTTTCAGAGGGGGGGTTTAAAGGAAAAAAAACCCTTTCCCCACGAGATGGCCATGCGCCTGCTGGTTTTCTCGAAAAAAAGAAGACAAAACCCAGTCCCTGGTCAGTTTTAAAGGGAGGCTTTTGCCCAAAAACCTTTACTGCTTAACCCCTCCTGACTGGCCCAAAGGGAAAATTTAAAAAAAACTTTTGGTTTTAAAGACCCCTTTTACTTTTTTGATGTACCTTTTGTGATAACGGTTAGAAAAACTGATGAATTTAAAACCCCCTTTAAATGCAAATTTCAGTGGAAAAGACACCATGCGGGGTTTTTGGGGTTTTTTTTATCCTTTTTATCAGAGGGATACTGACTCTTTGGGAAACTGTAGGGGTTTAAGGGGCTACATATTATATTTTGTCCCCTACGACCCTTCTTAATATATTGGTTACAATTTTTTCCTTTTTGAACAATCCATGGGACAACCAACCTTCCTTTCCAGTCTGTAACCAATATTTCCCTTTTAATATTTTCCCGATTTTAGCGGGTTTTGAAAAGTGGGCCCAAAAATAAAAATTATTGCCGCCGCTGGGGGGGCCCACAACATTTAACTGGGCCCCCAACGAAAGGGGTTACACCAAGAAGAGCCAAAATCAGGGTGAAGAAACAAGCAGAGACTCCCCGCGCTTTACAGTACCAAACTGAACAAGCGTGGATGAATCCGTAGTAAAATGAACCCCCTTTTTCTGATTAGTTTTTGGGGAACACGGGGCTCAGTGGTTACACGGAACCTTGCGCACTGGGTCCGGCTTCAAAACCCCCAAAAGGGCAACATCTCCCCGGATTTTTTATTGGGCCCTTTTCCCCCTTTTTGCGGGGGTTTCCCCGGGGACTCCGTTTTTCCCCCCACACAAAAAAACCCTACGAATAAAGGAAAAATGATGGTCTGTGATGTAAAAACATAACAATACTTAAAAAAAATAAAGTTTTAAAAAAACTTAGCTGAATAAATTTTTAAATGACCCCACCATTGCTTTTCCCCCCCACCATGAGGATTAAGCTCAGCACTCCAATTTAAAAGGTTACAAGCAAAAACTTTTCACAAGAGTCCTTTTTAAACTCCCAGTATCAGAACCTCAACAAATTACCACTGTCATCAGAGTTCTTATCCCCAGATTTTTCAGGGCCATACTTAAGGTTGCATCATCCCTTTTTATTTTTAGCAAAAAAGCAACACTGTTTCCCAAAATATTAGGATATCTACAAAACCCAAAATTTTGACATTAACTGAAAGTGGCCCGGTTTTCATACATACAGATATCTACATAGAAATAAAACCATCTATCTATAAAACATATTGTAAATATATATAAAATAAAATAACACATATATACATACAACATAATATAACACAGTTTGGGCCCGTGGTTAGCACCCCCAGTTTTTGGGAGCGCTGGGGTCCTGGGGTTTAAATCCCCCCCAGAACAAATCAGCCAGGAGTTTGGGTGTTCTCCCCGTGTTTGCGGGGGGTTTTCCCCCGGTTTTTCCCATTTCCTTTCCCCACCCAAAAAACATCCGAAAAATTCAATGGTGAACCCCATCGGGCCAGTGATGATAATTTTGCAAACTTTTAAGCCCGGAAAAATTTAGCGCTTTATAAAAATAAATTAAAATAATAAAAATATAATTAAAGCATCTAAAAGAAAAAAAATATATATACCGTACAGACCAAAAGTTTTGGACACACCTTCTCTTCTCATTTAAACCTTTTTTTCTAAATTTTTTCCCGACAAAGAAAAATTTTACATTCACACTGAAAGGGGAAACAAAAAAAAAGAATTTAAAACATGTGGAAAATTTTATACTTAAAAAAAAAAGTGGGTTTAAAAAACTAAAATATGTCTTATAAATTTTAAAGGGTTTTTCAAAGTAGCCACCCCTTTTGCTTTGATGACTCTTTTTCACACCTTTTAAATTTTCTTTATGAGCCAAGAGGTAGTCACCGAAATGGTCCTTTTCCAAAAATCTTGGGAAGGGGTTCCCCAAGATGCTTAGCACTTTTTGGCCCTTTTGCCTTTGCTCTGCGGGTCCCTCACCCCAAAAAAACTCGATTGGGTTTTAGCGGTGACTTTTGGGGGCCAGGTCAACTGGGGTACACCGCAAAAAAAAAAAAAACACTCTCCTTCTTGGTCAAATACCCTTACACAGCCGGAGGTGTGTTTGGGGCATTGTCCCCCGTTGAAAAATAAATGATTGGGCCCCCCTTTAAAAGCAAAAACCCGGAAAAGGAAAAAAGCAGCCTTGCAAGATCTGTGGTAGCCCTGCTGCCCCCCAAATATGGGCCCTTTAATTTTTAATTAAAACCCCCCAAAAGTTTTCACCACAAAGCACCCCCCCCACCATCACACCCCCTCCTCCCCTTCTGCAAAGGTGGAACCCGGCATGTAGCGCCATCCGTTCACCTTTTCGCGTCGCACAAAGACACGGGGTTTGGGAACCCAAAAATCTCCCAAAATTTGGGGGCTCATCAATCAAAACAAAAGATTTCCACTGGTCTAATTCCCTTCCTTTTTGTTTTTTAGCACAAAAAAAGGGCCCCTTCTGCTTGTTGCCGTCCTTTCAGTGGGGTTTTCCCAGCACTATTTTACCCGAAGGGCCCCTGCACAAAAATCCCCCCCTTAAAAAATTGTTGAAAAGAAGTGTTTCTGCTAGAACTCTATGTGGCATTGCCCCGGGCTTTAATTTTGAGCTGCGTAAACCCGCGATTTCTGAGGGTGGTGACTTTTGGTAAACTTACCTCAGAAGCAGAGGTGACTCTTGGTCTTCCTTTCCTGGGGCGGTCCTCAATTTAGCCAGTTTTCCTTGTAGCGCTTTATGGGTTTTTGCAACTGCACTTGAGACACTTTTAAAGTTTTCCCAAATTTTTTTCCCGACTCACTGACCTTTTATTTTTTAAAGTAATGAGCCCCCCTTTGTTTTTTTTTTTACTTTGCGCTTTTTTCTTGCCCTAATACAAATTTTAAAATCAAATTTAGTAGACTCCAGCTGTGTAAAAAACCAGACCCTTTTGCAAAAACACAACTGAGGCCCCCAAACCCCCTTTATAAAGGGCCCGAAATCCCCTTTTTAAACCTGGCAGGGGAAACCTGTGAAAATGAAAAAAACCCCTTTCCCCTGGCCAACCCCTTGAAGCTCCCTCAAGAGAATTTCCCCAAAAGCGTGCAAGCAGTCATCAAAGCAAAGGTGGCTACTTAAAAGAAAACCAAGAAAATAAAAAAAACATATTTTCATTTTTTCAAAACTTTTTTTTTTCGTATATAATTTCCCCAAATTGGGTTTAAATTCCCTAGTTTTTAGCCTTCAGTGTGAATGTACAATTTTTAAGTCATGAAAATACAAAAAAATTTAAATGAGGGTGTCCAAAATTTTGGTCCTTTTACTGTAAATAAAAATATATATAAAAATAAAAATTATATATACAAAATTTTCACATGCACAAACAAAAAAACTTATAAAATTTAAAAAAGGAAAAATTAAATTTTTTTAATATAAAAAAAATTTTTAAATTTAAAAAATTATTTAAAAAAGAATTTTTTAAAAAATTCATACATATACAAAAAAACGGGAACATATCAATTTAAAAATATAAATTTAAAACCTAATGAAGGGGATTCATGCAAATGGGTTTAAAAAAAGGAATTCCCCTTTCTAATAAACTCGGGAGAAAAAAGGGGTGCTCCAAATGTGCCTTTTAATCTACTATATGATTTCAAACAAAAGTTTTCCTCTTTAAAAAAACACCCCCATAACCATGAAATAACGCCAAACCAAATAACATATATAAAAAAACCCAAATGGTTTAAAAAGGGTTTTGCAAGCTGAAAAGAGTGCCTAATAAATTAATATAAAGAAACTAAATTTCCTATATTTAAACAATTTTCCCTGTTTCAAAATGTGGAGCCCCAAAATGGGGAAAAACTAAAAAAATGCTTGCAGGAAAAAAACAGTTTCCAAAAGGCTGGCAAAAGGGTTTTCCCCTACCCCTAATCAGGCTGCAGCACCCCTACAAAAAGCGGGGAAAAATATGCAATAAAGAAATAAATAAAGGGGCCCAAAGAGGGGAATTTTAAGCAAAAAGGTTTAAAAAGGGAAATTTCCCTTTCTAATAGTCTCGGGAGAGAAAAAAAAGGGTGCTCAATGTGCAAAATTTTATCTACTATATGGTGCACATAAAGTTCCCTCTTTAAAAAAACAACTCAGTAAAACCCTGAAAAACGCCTACTCATAAATACAAATAAAAAACCAAGTTTGGAAAAAAAATTTTGCAAGCTAGAAAAGATGCCTAGAAAATTAAATATGGCAGAATTAATCCTATATCCCAAAAATTTGCTCTGTTCAAAATGGAGCCAATAGGCAAAAACTAAAAAAGCTTGCAGGAAAAAAAAACAGTTTCATTGGGTGGCAAAAAAGGTTTTCCATACCTCAATCAGGGTGCAGCACCCCTGAACCCGCGTTTCGCAAAATCGCCCTTTTTCCAGAGGGGGCGTGCTACAAAAGCTGCCTCTAGTGGGCTTTTTTTAAAAAATTTTAATTAATATGGTACAGCTGCTACTCTTATAAAAACCACACCCCGAGGCAGCTATAGTTTGCACGTCCCCCCGGAAAAAGCGACAGGGAAAAGCGCTTTAGGGGTGCTGCAAACCTATTAAAAGGTAGGGGGAAACCCTTTTCCCCCCATGAAACTGCTTTTTCCTGCAAGCATTATTTTTATTTTTTCCATATTGGGGTCACAATTTTTAAAAGAGCAAAAGTTTGATATAGGGATTAGTTCTTTCCATATAAAATATACCCAGCACTCTTTCTAGCTTTCAAAAACAAAAAAACCACAGGTTTTTTTTATATGTAATATGAAACTAGGCGAAAAATTCCCTGGTTTCTGAGATGTTTATTTAAAAGGGGAACTTTTTGCGCACCATATAGTAGAAATTTTTAGCACACTTTAGCAGCCTTTTTTCTCCCCCCAAAATATTAGTAAGGGAAATTTCCCAATTTTAAACCCTTTGCATGAATACCCCATTAAACTTTTTTTAAATCTTTTTGCATAAGTTCCCCCCCTTTTTTTTTAGGGGGGCTGCACCTGATTAGAGGTAAAGGGGGAAACCTTTTTTCCACCAAGAAAAATGCTTTTTTTCCCGCAAGCATTATTTAGTTTTTTTTCCATATTTTGGGTCACATTTTTGGAAAAGGGCCCAAAAGTTTGATATAGGCCCTTAGTTTCGCTATAAATAAAAATATTTGGGACTCTTTTTTAGCCTTTACAACTTTTTTTAAAAAGTTTTAAAATGAGCAAGGGGTAATTTTATGGGTTTCTGGGGGGTTTAAATTTTTAAGGGGAACTTTTTTGCTGCAAACATAAAGTAGATATAAATTTGCAAAACTTGAAACACCTTTTTTCTCCCGAAAATTTTTAGGGAAGGGAAATTTCCCTTTTTTAACCATTTTTCAAAAATACCCCCTTAGGGTTTTTTTTAAATCTTTTTTTGCAATTTCCCCCCTTTTTTTTATATGTATGAAAAATTTTTAAAATTTATTTTTAATAAATTTTTTAATAAAAATTTTTTTTATATTGAAAAACCCCCATTTTTTCCTTTTTTTAAGTTATTTTGGGGGTAAAATTTTTGGGAGGCTTTTACAAATGAGTAAACATTAAAAATCTTATAGACAGAAAAACCCCACTAAAGTTTGTGGGTAAAAGGGGGTGGTCATGTCTTTAAGGGCCCGGGGTCACACTGCGACAGAATCGGGCGAAATGCAATAAAGATGAAAATTTTCCCCATTGCAGTCTGCCCTATGTTAATCTATGGACAGCCCCAGTATCCATTTTTTTTTTGGGCCGTTTTAAAAAGTCCCAGTGCAACGCAGCATGCGGGGAATTGGCCACCGATTGTGGGGTCCCAAATATCGGCCCAAAGCAAAATCTAAGGGAGCGATGAAAAACGGGTTTCAAACGGAAACCCGCACGTGTGACTTGCGCGCACGGGTGCCTTTAGAAAAACCGGGAATTCATCCCCCGCAAAACTGAAAAAACAAAACTGACAGCTTTAAAAAAGAATAGAATCAAAACATATAAAAACACATAGAAAAACAAAATATATATATATAATTTTGGGCTTTGTGGGCAGAAAATATACATATATTTATAGTTTTTACACCTACATACTATAATTTAATGCCCGCTTTTTTTTTAAATCACAGAAGCCGACATGAAAAAACTTGTTTTCCCCACAGTTAAAACCCTGTCCTTTCATGTATTTTTTAAAATGGTTTTTAAAAAACAATTACATAAGATTAAATTTTGCAAAATTGCAGACATATTTTTTTTTGCCCCCCCCGGCAAAAAAAATCTGCCCCAAAAACCCCCGAAAAAACAAATCTCAATTAGATTACCCTTTCTGGTCTTTGCCCGTCCCCCCTTTCCCCCTTGGGGCCCGTACGGTGGCGAAATTTTTTTTTAAGGGGTTTAAAAAAAACCTTGCAATTGAAAAAAGGGGGCTTTAACCAAAGGTTTTAAAAAATTTAGAGCTGTAATTAGACAACATCAATTAAAATTTAAAAATATTGTAAAAAAGAAAAAACAAACACAAACACTTTATTTTAAAAAAAAAGTTTAATGAAAAAAACACACAGGGTTTTTTTTCCATAAATTTTTTTTTCCTGGGGGAAAACCCCCTTTTCCCCCAATTTTAAAAAAAAAAAAAAAAAGCAAAAATTTTTCTTACCACCCCTGTTTTTACAGTCGGTCCCAAAAATGAATTTTCCCCCCCGAAAGGGGGTTAAAAGGTTTCAGCCCAAACCGGGGGTAAATTTTTGGGCCCCCCAAAAAGTAACACCCCGAATGAATAAATTCCTCTCCCCCCCAAAAGGGGAGGGGGAAAAGGAAAATTTAAAAAAAGGGGGCTTTAAATTTTTTTTTTGCCACTTTCCCCCTTTTTTGGGCCCCCCAAAGTGAAAATGGGGCCAAAACAAATTTAAATTTTTTTTATTAAAAAACCCCTCCTCCCGTCCCGGAAGGAACTTAAATTCCCCCCAGGAGCTTTTCCCCCCCGAGCAAACAAGCAAATTTTCTGTGCTGTTTTTGGGGGAAAGCTAGTTAACCCCTTTTTGAAGGAAAATTTTTGCCCTGGGCGTGACAGTTTGCCCCCTAGGGAAGGGGTTAAAATTTTTTTTTTTTTTTTTTTTCTTTTTTTTAGGGGATCAAGGGTTCCCCGGAAAATTTAAAGTAAAAAAAAAAAATTTGGGGGAAAAAAAAGTGTTTTTTTTTTTAATTTAAAAAATTAAAATTTTTTCCCCTTTAAAATGGGGGTGTTTTTTATTTTCTTCAAAAAAGGGTTAATAATTTAAGTTGCAATTTTTAAGGGTTCAATTAATTTAAACCCGGGGTTAAATTTCCTTTCAAAATTTCAAGGTGAATTTTTAACCCCCCTTTTTAAACCCCTTCACCACCGCTACAGGGGAATTTGGGGGGAAAAAGGGGGAAAGTGCCAGAAAGGGCTAATCTAAATTTTTAAAATTTTCCCCCCTTTTTGGGGGGTTGGGGGCAGAAGTTAGGGGGCCGGGGGGGGGGAAAAAAAAAAAAAAGTACCCCCCTAGGCTATTTTTTTCGCCCCCCTCGCTGGGGGGTTTTCTGTCTGTTGGAGAAAATCCCGCGGGGCCCACGCAAATTTTTTTTTAAAGAATTTTTAAAACCTTTTTAATTTTTAAACCCCCCCCTTTTCCGCAATTTTTTTACACAAACACTTAAGTAATTGGGAAGTTTAAACCCTATATAAAAAAACTTTAAAAGGGGCATGGGGGTTTAAAAATGTGGAAACAAAAAAACCTTTTTTTTTCGGGGGCTGTACTTTCACAAAAGCCGGGAATTTTAAATTTAAAGGGTAATTTCGTATTTTGAACCCCCGGGAAAATTTTAAAAATATATTTACAAGTCCAAATTTTTATGTTATATATAGATATATTTTTTGTTCTATGGTATATATCTTTTCCCCTTTTTTTTGGGGGTTTAAAAACTATTTTTTTGGATTTTCCCCCTTTTTGTCAGTTTTTTTTAAAAATGCCAGAAAATTTTCGCAAGTCGGGGTAAAACGGATGGGGAAAGGTACCCCCCACATGCGTAAATCGCTTTTTTTAAGGAAAAAAAAGGGTGCCAGGCGGGTTTTTTGAAAATTTTTCCCTTTTGGTCCCATAATCGACCGACAAAAAAGGGCCCCCTTTTTTTTAATTTTTTTGGGGGGGGCTCCGGCCTTATATTAATTTATCCCTTTGGATACACCATCCAAAATTTTTTATCGATAAAATCCTATTTCCCACGCTCCCCCCCAAACCCCAAATGTTCCCCCGGGGCCCGGCGCATGTGCCAGTTGCAAAAATGGAAAATTCCAAAATCCCCTGAACCGAAAAAACCCCCCTTTTTTTTTCCCCTTTGGGGGTGTGCGTTCCCACCATATCTGACGAGCTGTGCCTGGGGGGTAAACACCTCTAGTCACAAGGAAAAAAAAGGGGGGGACTGATTGGCAGGGTTTAAAAACCAGACCCCACCCCCAAACAGATTTGGGTAAAACCCATTCTTTTAAAGGGGGGGGTATCAATTAATAAAAACCCCGACAATTTAAATTTTCCCAAAAATTTTTTTACTTTATGAAACCCCCTTTTTCTCTTTCTAAAAAAATTTTTTGGGTTTTTGGGGGTTTTTGTAACTTACTGCCGAGAAAAAACTTCCGCGTGGGCCCAAAGGAAAACTCCTAATGGGTGCAAAAAATTTTTTTTTTCTAATGAAAGCAAAAGTTTTAAAACAATTTTTTTTTCCAAAAGGGAAAAAAAACCCCGTTTCCCCCCCAACCCCCAAAAAAAAAATACAGCTTTAGCATAGAAATTTAAAAAAAAAAAAAAAAACAGCCAAAAGGGCCCAAAAAAAAATTAATTGGGGCAAATTAAAACTTTAAGTTTAAAAAATTCACAAAAAATTGTATTTAGCAAGGGCCATTTTTTTAATTCCTTCATATACTTCACAGGGAAAAATTTTTGGCTGCAATTAAAATTTTTTAAAAAAATTTGGGGGCCAAAGCCTGTTAAGGCCTACACAGCTGTTAAAAAGGATTACAAATACGAATTTTTGCTTTTTAAAAAAAATTACAGTTTAGCCGACTGAAACACTTTCGGTACTTTTTTTTTAAAAATTTTTAAAATTTTTTAACAGGTTGCACTCCCTTTTTGATACCTTTCCTAAAAAAAAAAATTTTAAAATTTTGGTTCTAAATTTTGCACATGGGGTTGTCCGAGTTTTTTGGCGGGCTAGATGGGAAATGTCATGCGCTGAAGTGTAAAACTTTGTGTCAAAAACATTTGTTGACTTTTCCATAAAAAAAACTGCCAAATTTCATGGACTTAAGTTTGTGTGCAAATTGCAATCAGCGAAGAAAATCCCCCATTTAAACTGCGACCCATGGAAAATCAATAATCCAAAAGTAAAAAAACGTTCCGTGATTTCGGTTTTTCCAATACTCGTTCCTTTCCCCTCCCCTTTTTTCGACGCTCTTTTGAAGGTAATGAAAAATTTAAAAAAACTGACGGGGCCTCCGCCCAGTCGGGGGTTTTTTAAAAACGCAGGACCCCAAACCCCCCACGGATACAGATTTAGTCAAAGAGGATTCCATTGGTTCCCATACGATGAAGATTTGTTTTTGAGAGGAGGCATTATTTGGCCCGGGGGAAAAAAATGTTTAAGTGGTTTTTTGTACACATGAAAATTGGGGGCCAAAATTTTAGGCAAGTTTTCAATTTTTTAAATTTTTTAAAGCAGTAATGCAATTACCAAACTGTGTATAACCAGATTTCAGACCTTTTTTGTGCTGAAAATGCCCCTCGGGTTTTAAAAAGGTTAGGGGAAAACCCCCGGGGGGGGGGGGGCGGAGGAGCCGGTGGGGGGAATAAAACCCCCCTCCCGGCCACGCTGAACCCCTGCAATCCTGCGTTCCCCGGGGTTCCGCACTCTCCGCGCGAGCGGAAGAAACCCTCTTTAAGGTATGTAATAACGCGACCCACCCAATGGGGTGGCCCCCAATTCACTTTAATACGGGTTTTCTCACCGCTCAGCGCTGGGGGCTGAGGAAGCCGGGGGAACGCAGGTTGCCGGCGGGTTTTCGCATGGCACGGGGGGGGAGTATGAGGAGGAGGGGGGCATGGGGGGAGGACAAGGAGACGGGGGGAGGAGGGGGGGGAGGCGGAGAGCCGGGCAGAAAGGGGGGGATGGGAGCACGGGGCGGAGGGGAGGTGGGAGCACGGAGCAGGACAGGATAAGGAGCAAAAGGGGGGGGAACGTGGAGAATGGGGGGAAGAGCGGATGTGGGGCCAAGAGGAGGCAAAAAATTTCCCCCCGGGTTTAAAAAAAAAAAATTTTAAAAAAAAAAAAAAAAACGGGTTATCCCCGGGGGGCATTTTGGTAAACGGGGAAATTTTATATTTTTTTATTTGTTTTCTATGGCGCTAAGAGTGTGCCCCTTTTGTTTGGTGTTAGGTTTTGGGCCTAATAAACCCTTTCCACTTACTTCAGTTTGGATTGACATTTTTTTAAATTCCCAAACTGGCGTTTTAAAAACCTTAAAATGCTGCAAAAAATTTTTGCGACTTTTGGGTTTTTACTCCCAAACCCGGCCAGCTTTCCCAAAATTTGGGTAAAGTTGGGGGTGGAAAGCCACTTTAAAAAATTCCCAAAAATTTTGCCATTTGTAAATTTTTGCCGAAAAGTAATCCCAAACACTTATGAAGTAAATTAAGAAGGGCCCGGGACGAAAGTGGGCCCGAATAAAATCAGTCTTAATGAATCGGGCCCCAACTGTTTATTTCAAGGGGGGGCTTCTTCCACTTTACAATGAAAGAGGGTTTCCATACGACTTATGTATCAAATTCAGACCCCCAAACAACTCAGAAGCCCCTTCTCTGTAAAAAAAAATTTTGGGAACACAAAAATTTTTAAAATATTTTTCCCCCAAATTCTTTCATAATGATTAAAAAAAACCAGGTTATAAAGGAATGGTTTTTTTGCACAGCCAGGACCGCCGCTAATAGCTGAAAACTTTTAACCACGTGCCTTGCAAAGTTTTTCCCTCCCGGAATTTTAACCTTTTCCCCCATATCATGTTTCAAACATAAAAAACCAAAAGAAATTTTTTGGGAAAATCAAAAAGTGGGACAAATTTGTGAAGTTATGAAATTTTTTGGGTTTTTTTAACTTTTTGGGGAAAAAAAAAAAATGAAAAGGGGGGTGCAATATTATTGGCCCCCCTTTTTTTCCCCGTCACAAATCACCCCAGAAGTTTTTTAAAAATCTCTGAATGACCAATGTTTCCAAAGAAAAATTTTGGGAAACGGAAATTTTAACCCCAGGGGGAATTTGGGGGGGGTTTCCCGGGGAACCTCCTGAAGCACCATGGGGGACGCCTTTTCCCTCGGGGACGGGAAACAAGGCATTAAAAAAGACCCCCCCCTCCACCCCTTTGTGTTTTCCAAAGTACCCCCCTTGGTGGTGCAAAAAAAAAAAATTTATTAAAATTTTTATACACATGTTTAAATCATTTTAAAAAATAAACAGCCTGCAGAGGGGGGAACAACGTGCTGTCGGAGGGTTTCCCGGGAAAAAAAATACAGGGGGGCTAATTGACGTTTTCCGTTCCCCCCTGACCAGATGGAAAGACCAAAGGTGGAATACAGGGGGGCCACTGCATGTAAACCTTTCCCTGCCAAATCCAATTTTTCTAGCTGACATCACTTTATTTTAGCAAAGGGACTAACTTTTTAGCCCCGTTGCCCCCCTAAAAATTTCTCTGTTGAGGCCCCCCCTCTGTCCCAGATGTGGCCTAGTCGGTGGAGTGGGCTTAAGGTTTCGGGGCCTTCCCCCCGAAACCTGTAGGTGGCTTTCAGGGCTTTATTAATTTTTCAATTTTTGCCTTTCTGCCCATTGCCTCTAGACCCCTCTTTTTTAACAACAGTTTTTTTGGCCCAACCCTGGGTTTTTCCCTTTTATTTTACACCTTTTTTACATCTAAATTTGATAGAATTTTTCCTTTGGGTTTTTTAGGGTACTTGTTGTGAATGTGTTAAAAGGGTTTTGAGCAGAAGCTCCCTCTGGGGGTTGCAGACTCTGAACCTTTTGTAAAGATTGGAATCGGAGTTACGAGGCCATAAAGGGGGTTCCTCCCTGGGTACCGTGATCAGTTGTTCTTGCTAACTCTGTTGTTCCGGTTACTTAGCTTCGAATTTTGGCCCTTTTCCGCCTTTAGATAAAATTTTTCCTTTTTTTTTGTGCTTGTTTTTTGCATTTTTCCTGCATCTTGGGGGTCAGCCAGGTCCCCCCTGGGGGTTTTTCCCTCGTTTACTGAGCCCTGTTTTTGTTTTTTTGCCCCTTTCCGTTTTTTAGTGGCTGCGGCTTATTTTTTACCCAAAAATTTAGGTGGAAGGTCTTTTTCTAGGGTTTTTGTAAATTATAGTTGGATGTTTAGGGTTTTTTGGGATTGCAGAAGTGTCCTTCCATCCTTTTTTGTCTAGGAAGTTTGGGCCCCAAGTTGTCATACTATTTTTTGTCTGTGTCTGTTTTTCCTTGTCTAACCCCCATAATGTTTGGGGGGTTTTTTGTTCTTTGGGGGTCTCCGGGGCGATAGTTTTTTCTTTTATCTTTGGGTAGTTGCTTCTCAGGCTGGGACAGGGCTAGGACCAACGGAGGACGCCCCGGCTCCCCTTTTTTGTGGTGGTTGTCGGGTCTGCCCAACCAGTAGATTCCAACCCCTTGGGGGATTGCCTTTTTGCCTCTTCCCCCGACCAAAAAATAAATTCACCGGCCAAAGAAAATTTTAGGATAAGAAGGGGGGAAAAAAAGTGTGGGAAAAAAAAAAAATTGTCAAGTTTTCAAGATTTTTTTTTCCCTTGTTTTTGAGTGGAGGAATTTTTTTTTTTTTCAATGGGCTTCACAGTTTCGGCCGTGTGGTTCTTCCACTGAGGTTGGATTTTTTCCCCCTCTTTCAGGGTTTTTTCCCCCTGGAACCAGGTCCCCCTCCCCCATTTGTTTTTAGGGGGTCGAGTAAATTTTTTAATTTCAAAAAAAAACTGTAATTGTTTTTTCCTTAAAAACCCAAGTCCTCAGGGAATGCAGCAAGAGGTTTAAATTTTATCTCTCTCCTGTCGGGTCCTAGGTTTGGGTTTTCCCTGACACCGGGGCCCCTTTTTTGAGTAATTTTTAGCATTTTTTTGGCTCTGGGGTTATTTTAAATAAACCAAGTCCTGTAAGTGAAATAACCTTTTTGGAGAAAACGGGGTTTGGGACCTGGTTATACGCAGAAATTTGTAATGGGAGCCCCGACCAATGGAATTTTAGGCTTTGGACCCCTTTTTCGGGGGCTGTAAAGAAAGAAAAAGATGTTATGTGGGTTTCCCTGCCCCTGGCCCCAAGATTTTTTGTCATTACGATTCAAATTACAGACTTTGGTGAGCGTAGGGGGAATTGGTGGAATAGTGTTCCTTTTTGGGAACCGCTTTGAAAATATTTTGATGAGTGGTTTTGGGGACCTCATAGTTTCAAAAGGGGAAGGGGTTTTATTTTTTACTTGGTGCCCCCCTTCTTGCTTTTATTCCCCCAAAGGGGGGGGAAAACGTTTTGCACGCTCGTTCTTGGGTTTTCAACTAAATTTTGTTAAATGTTCCCTGTTTGCCCCCTGCCACATTTTCGCCCAGGCTTTTGTTTTTCGGGGGCAGCTATTAACCGAGGGATTTTATTTTCCCAAATTTGATCATCAGGGAGTTGCAAAATTTTTGGACTGTATAATCTCATGACATTTTGAAAGGGTTTTCCCCCTTGGGGTTCAGTCCAAAATCTTTTTTTGGTTGGAGATTTTCTTTCCGTTGGGCTGCCAATTGTTAATGCCAAAAACTCCTGTTTTTTTGCCTCCCCCCTCTCAGGAAGTTCCGATTTTTTGGGGCGATTTTTTGATTTTTAGCAAAAGAAACGCCCCTTTTCCCCCCCCCCTGGGCTTGACTGGCTATAATTAGGCCTGGTAAAAATTCCCTAAAAGGCCCCTTTTTAATTTTTGCCCGAAAGAACTAGCGGTTTTATATAAAGGGAGTTTTGGGAAAGGGCCCCAAACAGACCCCCCCTTTCCCCCTTGGGGGCCCGGTTTTTTTTTTTGGCCAAAAAGGGGGGTTTTTTTAAGGCCGTGTATTGATTTGTCTTTTGGGGAAAAACCCCTGTGAAATTCAAATCCGTTCCCTTGATCTCTGCCCTGTTTTCCGGGGGAAAAAGTGCTATTTGGGTTTTTCCAAGCTTGACCTCAGGGGGGAAACCTTATTCGCTTTAAGCGGGGTAAGGAAGACGGGGTTTTAAACCCCCAGGGGGGTTTTATCCTAGTGATGCCCTTTGGGCCCCTTTAAAAAACTCTTTTTCCATTTCCGTCCTTATGAAGACATTTTCGGGGATTTTGGGGGAAAATTTTTTGATTGTTTTTTGGATGATATTTTTTTTTTCCAAGGGGCGGGGTTCATGTGAACATTTTTTTTGGGCTGTTTTCCGATTTGAGGGGAAAGCTCTGTAGAAAAGGGTCAAGGTCTTTTTGGCGTACGAGGACTCTTTTCGGGATTCATTTTGTCTCCATCTTTTATTGAAAGGACCCGGGCAAGGTTAGGCCCCCTGTGAGGGGCCAACCTATTATTAAAGGCTCTTAGAGATTCTTGGGTTTTGCCCAAATTTTTAAAGTAAATTTTTTGGAATTTCCTGTTTTGTTAAACCTTGCTGATTTGACCAAAAAGGGTTTTGATTGGTTTTTGGGGGCCCCTGAGGCAGTCCCTTTAAACTTAAGCAAGTTATTTGCCCGTTCAGGCCCCGATGTTTTCGCCTTTTTAGGTGGAGGTTATGCCCCGAAAGGGGCAGGGCCCTTTTGTCCCAAAAAAAACCTTAGCCCAAAAGTAACCTTTCCCTTTTTTTTTTTTAAAAATTTTTCCACTGAAGTATTTTTTTGGGGGGGAATGGGGTTATTTGGCTTTAAGTGGGCTTTTGAAGAGTGGAGACATTGGTGGAGGGGCCCCCAAATAGGGGTGGTCCTCCCGGCCAAAAATCTGTTTTTTTTTGGGAACACCAAACGATTAACCCAACAGGCCGGTGGGGCCCTTGTTTTTTACACGTTTTAAAATTTTTGGGTTTCCCCTTTTTCCTGGCACTAAGAATTTAAGGAGATGCCCTGGGAGTTTCCTTGCGGACTCTCCCGAGTTATCTGATCCTGGTTTTTTTTAAAGGGGGGTAGTTCTTTCCCCCCTCTCGCCCAGGACTGGTTTTGGAAGGGTGCAGAAGGAAAACCCAGCGGCCCCCTTGGGAAAAATTTTTTCCCGACCGGGAAAAAAAAAGTGGAAGTCGAAATCATTTTCCCCGTTGGCCTATCCTAATTTTTTACCCGAGACTTGTGGTCGGCCCCTTTTTTTGGGGCCACTTTGTTCGGACACGGATTTTGAGTCCTTGGGGTTTCTCTCGCTCCAAGCCCGCTTCCCCCTCTAGTGGTTTTGGATGCCTTTCCCCTTGCCCAAGAACCATGGCCTATCCTATGGATTTTTTTTCCAACCCCCCTTTTCTCAAAAGAAGACCCCTTTTTGGGGATTTTTGGGTAGGTAAGGCACAAAATGTATCATCTTGGAAAACCTAAATTGCCTTCCCCTCCGAATTGTGCCCTTTTTCCTTAGCACGGGTTCGGTTTTCAGGATTCCAGAAATTGTGGAAGGGGTCCAGTTTTTTTTTCCCAATTTTGGGGGCTTTTTGTTTTAAACTTGGGTTCAATTTTCTTTTCCTTGCTTTTTTTCCCAGCCAATGGGCAAACGAAAACAAACCGACATTGGGACTTATTGAGATCTTTGGTCGCTGTCAAGATGACGGGTCCTTCTTTCCTTTGGTGATTTTTCTTAAAAAAAAGGGGGGCTCGCCCTTTTTATGTTCCATTTTTCGCAATTTTGGGTTTCCCCCTGATTTTTTCGGGACAGCGGGGGCTTTTCTGTCCGGGTTTTACCGTTTGGGGAAACGTTTTTCGAGTTTGGGCCCGGTAGTGGGAGGTTTTTTCCCCCTTCGGGGGAAAGGCCCCGCATTTGCCAAAAGGAAGGCTGAGGTCCCGGTTTAAATTTGGGGCTTGGGCGGTTTTCCCAAGAATATCCCTATGAGAGTTTTCATTCCAAGTTTAACCGGTTCATTGGCCCCTTTAAAACATGGGACAAAACCGTTTTTCCTTTGTTTCTTTTCCCGGGGGGATTTTAAATACAGGTTATATGTTTGTAGTTTTGTTAATGTCATATTGGAGGCAGTACTTTTGGTCATAACATACATCTATTGGGATCCACACAGCAGCTTAGTTTGAACCATTGGTTTGGTAACACTATTCTATGTGAACCAGAAGTAAATGTCAGTTATATATCTGCATCAAAGCTTAAAGGCTATCGACACCTTTGAGATTTAAAATATGTTCATGGCACCTTTGACATAATGAAATTTTATTAACTAAAGTTAATTGGCAACATTTTTTCAGAGTTTCAGTCTTCATTCATTTTCACACTGCCTAATACGCAGTTTGCAGCCTGATCCAAGTTTCAGATTTTCTCTTGTGGGAGTGTCTCTCCCAGTAACATACAGTTGTGCTCAAAAGTTTACATACCCCGTCAGAATTATTGCTTTCTTGGCCTTTTTTCAGAGAATATGAATGATAACACCAAAACTTTTTCTCTGACAATAAATGGCTTCACCCAACCACTAACCATGAGCAAACTACTGTCTTTTTTCTTTTTAAATCATAATGATAACCCAAAACATCCAAGAGACACTGATCAAAAGTTCACATACCCTGGTGACTTTGGCCTGATAACATGCACAGAAAGTGAAACAAATGGGTTTGAATGGTTACTAAAGGTAACATTCTCACCTGTGACCTGTTTGCTTGTAATCAATGTGTGTGCATAAAAGTTGAATGAGATTCTGGGATCCAGACTGACTCTTGCATCTTTCATCCAGCCACTGATGTTTCTGGATTGTGATTCATGGGAAAAGCAAAAGAATTGTCAATGGATCTACGGGAAAAGGTAGTTGAACTTTATAAAACAGGAAAAGGATACAAAAAGATATCCAAGGAATTGGCAATGCCAGTCAGCAGCGTTCAAACTTTGATTAACAAATGGAAAGCAGGGGCTCTGTAAAAACAAAACCACGGTCAGGTAGACCAACAGAAATTTCATCCACAACTGCCAGGAAAATTGCTTGGGATGCAAAGAAAAACCCACAAATAACATCAGCTGAAATACTGGACTCTCTGAAAATTAGCGGTGTGGCTGTTTCAAGATGCACAATAAGGAGGCACTTGAACAAAAATGGCCTGCATGGTCGAGTCACCAGAAGAAAGCCATAACTGCGAAAATGCCACAAAGTATCTCGCCTACAATACGCAAAACAGCATCTCACCTACAAGCCTCAAAACTTCTGGAACAAGGTAATTTGGCGTGATGAGACCAAAATTGAACTTTTTGGCCACAACCATAAATGTTACATTTGGAGAGAGGTCAACAAGGCCTATGATGAAAGGAACACCATTCCTACTGTAAAGCACAGAGGTAGATCGCTGATGTTTTGGGGATGTATGAGTGACAGTGGGTTCGGAAAGTATTCAGACCTCTTTAAATTTTTCACTGTTTCGTTGCAGCCATTTGATAAATGCAAAAAGGTTTTTTTTTCTCATTAATGTACACTCTGCACCCCATCTTTACTGAAAAAAAAAGCAAATGTAAAATTTTTTGCAAATTTATTAAAAAAGAAAAACTGAAATATCACATGTTCATAAGTATTCAGACTCTTTGCTCAGTATTAAGTAGAAGCACCTTTATGAGATAGTACAGCCATGAGTCTTCTTGGGAATGATGCAACAAGTTTTTCACACCTGGATTTGGGGATTCTCTGCCATTATTCCTTGCAGATCCCTCTCCAGTTCCGTAGGTTGGATGGTGAACTGCCATTTTCAGGTCTTTCCAGAGATGAATGGTCACAGAGTTGTTCTGAAGCCACTCTTGTTATTTTAGCTGTGTGCTTAGGGTCATTGTCTTGTTGGCAGTGCCGGATTAAGGTAATGGAGGCCCCTAGGCCGGTAAAATTTTGGGGGCCCCCCTCTCATCCATGCGCCACAGTCCCGCCCACTACACCTCAGCCCCACCCACAATGTGTCAGGACCCCACCCACTAAGCACCATAGCCCCGCCCACAGTAAGACCAGCTGCTGTTTGTCAACAGTGCCTGAGAATCTTAGTTGTTACATTGCGCATTTAGCACCTGAATGAGACAATGAGGCCTTAACAATACTGTAATAAAGTATTCTTAATAAAATAAAAAGCATAGCACTGGTATGTGCATCACAAGTCACAACACATCTGTATAACAGGGCACAGCATTAGACAGGCAGCAGATTTATCATTCGGGTAATCGGCCATGCTTTTCAACGGTGCAATTTTTCGTGGAAAATGCCCTTAACCCGGGAACAGCAGTGAGCAGGCGAAGCATCTGTCTAACTGGGCACAGATGTTTCGCCATAATCCAATATCGTTTTGATATTCTGGTCCCAGAATATTTCTGTTTTGGCAAAGTATCTGGACATCTGGCTCAGTTTCAGCTGCACTTAATTCAACCATAACCTCATCTTCATCAATCTGTGGAAGGGGGAGTTCTGTTGCTATCACTTCGCAAACAGATGTACTTGAAGAGGCTTCAAGTTGATCCGCTGCTGATTTAACAGTAAAGCCTAGATCAAAAAGACTGTGTGTCGTTTTTATTTGTTCAGCAAGATTCTTTGCTCTCTTTTGCTCATTTTTACGTTTTTCTGCACCACTGTGGTACTTCTTTCCAGATGCTGACGGTTTGGGTCTAGAAAAAGGGTAACAGCAAACGCTTTGTTGCGCTGGGGTTTCTGGTGGTTTATCACTAATTTCAGTAGTTTAAATGGGTAGTCCCAGACTCCCAGCATATGAAACTCTGTTTACATGTTGGGCAACCACTGGGTACGAAACTTTGTTATGCTAATGCCTTACAAATTTCTTACCCTGCACTATAGTGCCATCCCAGGATAGCTCCCACAGAAGTTCTTGGAGGCCAGTTATCATGCGCACATCAACCAGCTCTCTAGAGCCTGCCATCCCAGCATGCTACTGACGAGTCGAAATCAGAGGAAGCCACAAAGGTGAAAAGCGTAATTTTGTACTGGTGGACCCACCACTCCACCTGCTCTTTTAAGCATCTTTTTAATATTATTCGTTAATAAAGTACAAGTTTTAGCATCCAAGTGCTGCGGATCTACCTTCTCTTTCTTCACTCTTAAAGTGTATGGGACATTTTTTTTTAAACTGCCCATACCCTCCTCTGCTGCCAAACTCACCCCCTGCATCGAGTACGGCTGATCTCCGCTGCAGAGAT
>JARQOD010003003.1:0-33417 GCA_033576555.1 Oophaga sylvatica
CACACCCTTTTAACGTTGACGTGCCACCGGAGCACACCTTTTTCCCGTTGGCGTGCCACGCGAGCACACCTTTTTCACGTTGGCGTGCCACGAAGCACACCCTTTTCCCGTTGGCGTGCCACCGGAGCACACCTTTTCCCGTTGGCGTGCCACGGAGCACACCTTTTCCCGTTGGCGTGCCACCGGAGCACACCCTTTTCCACGTTGCGTGCCACCGGAGCACACCCTTTTCCCGTCGGCGTGCCACCGGAGCACATCCTTTTCCCGTCGGCGTGCCACCGGAGCACACCTTTTCCCGTTGGCGTGCCAGCGGAGCACACCCTTTTCCCGTTGGCGTGCCACCGGAGCACACCTTTTTCCCGTTGGCGTGCCACCGAGCAACCCTTTCACCGTTGGCGTGCCACCGGAGCACATCCTTTTCCCGCTGGCGTGCCACCGGAGCACACCCTTTTCCCGTTGGCGTGCCACGGAGCACACCCTTTTCCCGTTGGCGTGCCACGGAGCACACCTTTTTCCGTTGGCGTGCCACCGGAGCACACCTTTTCCCGTGGCGTGCCACCGGAGCACACCCTTTTCCCACGTGCGCGTGCCACCGGAGCACACCCTTTTCCCGTTGGCGTGCCACGGAGCACACCCTTTTCCCGTTGGCGTGCCACCGGAGCACACCTTTTTCCAGTTGGCGTGCCACGGAGCACACCCTTTTCCCGTTGGCGTGCCACCGGAGCACACCCTTTTCCCGTCTGGCGTGCCACCGGAGCACACCCTTTTCCCGTTGGCGTGCCACGGAGCACACCCTTTTTCCCGTTGGCGTGCCACCGAGCACACCTTTTCCCGTTGGCGTGCCACGAGCAACCCTTTCCCGTGGCGTGCCACCGGAGCACACCCTTTTCCCGTGGCGTGCCACCGAGACACCCTTCTTCGTCGTCCGAGCACACCCTTTCCCATGGCGTGCCACGAGCTACCTTTTCCGTTGGCGTGCCACCGAGTACCATCTTTTCCCGTTGGCGTGCCACGGAGCACACCCTTTTCCCGTTGGCGTGCCAGCGGAGCACACCCTTTTCCCGTCGGCGTGCCACCGGAGCACACCCTTTTCCCGTTGGGTGCCACCGAGCACACCTTTTTCCCGTTGGCGTGCCAGGAGCACACCTTTTTCACGTTGGCGTGCCACCAGAGCACACCCTTTTCCCGTTGGCGTGCCACCGGAGCACACCCTTTTAACGTTGACGTGCCACCGGAGGCACACCTTTTTCCCGTTGGCGTGCCACCGGAGCACACCCTTTTCCCATCGGCGTGCCAGCGGAGCACACCCTTTTCCCGTCGGCGTACCACCGGGACACCCATCTTGGGCTTTTTATCCTGCTACCGGGGTGCTTTCTGGCCTGTTTGCCTACCACCGGGGAACCCATCTTGGGCTTTTTACTCTGCCACCGGGGTGCATTCTTTGACTTTTTTCTTTACCAGTGTGTCGCCCATCTTGGGTTTTTTTACCCTGCTATCAGGGTACACTCTCTGGCCCTTTTGATTACCACCGGGGACACCCATCTTGGGCTTTTTATCAGCAAGAAGTTAACATGAGTACCACTTAGCTTTCCATATAATTTAAAGGGCTGAACATAGCCTTCCCTTTGGCGTGCCACCGGAGCACACCCTTTTCCCGCAGACGTGCCACCGGAGCACACCCTTTTAACGTTGACGTGCCACCGAGCACACCTTTTTCCCGTTGGCGTGCCACCGGAGCACACCCTTTTCCCATCGGCGTGCCAGCGGAGCACACCCTTTTCCCGTCGGCGTGCCAGCGGAGCACACCTTTTCCCGTCGGCGTGCACCACCCCCGCGTGCACGACACACTCTTTTCCCGTGGCGTGCCACAGAGCACACCCTTTTCCGTTGGCGTGCCACCGGAGCACACCTTTTCCCGTTGGCGTGCACCGGAGCATACCCTTTACCGTTGGCGCGCCACCGGAGCACATCCTTTTCCCGCTGGCGTGCCACCGGAGTACACCCTTTCCCGTTGGCGTGCCACCGGAGCACACCCTTTTCCCGCGCGTGCCACCGGAGCACACCCTTTTAACGTTGACGTGCCACGGAGCACACCTTTTTCTCTTTGGCGTGCCAGCGAAGCACACATTTTTCACGTTGGCGTGCCACCGGAGCACACATTTTTCACGTTGGCGTGCCACCGGAGCACACCCTTTTCCCGTTGGCGTGCCACGGAGCACACCCTTTTCCCGTCGGCGTGCCACCGGTAACACACCCTTTTCCAGTCGGCGTGCCAGCGGAGCACACCCTTTTCCCGTCGGCGTGCCACCGGAGCACACCCTTTTCCCATCGGCGTGCCACCGTACACACCCTTTTCCCGTTGGTGTGCCAGCGGAGCACACCCTTTTCCCGTTGGCGTCCCACCGGAGCACACCTTTTTCCCGTTGGCGTGCCAACGAAGCATACCCTTTACCGTTGGCGTGCCACCGGAGCACATCCTTTTTCCCGCTGGCGTGCCACCGAAGTACACCCTTTCCCGTTGGCGTACGACCGGAGCACACCCTTTCCCATTGGCGTGCCACCAGAGCTCACCTTTTCCGTTTGCGTGCGACGGAGTACGCTCTTTCCCGTCGGCGTGCCACCGGAGCACACCCTTTTCACGTTGGCGTGCCAGCGGAGCACACCCTTTTCCCGTCGGCGTGCCACCGGAGCACACCCTTTACCCGTTGGTGTTGCCACGGAGCACACCTTTTTCCCCGTTGGCGTGCCATGGAGCACACCTTTTTCACGTTGGCGTGCCACCAGAGCACACCCTTTTCCCGTTGGGTGCCAGCGGAGCACACCCTTTTCCTTGCGTCCCCGAGCACACCTTTTCCCGTTGCGTGCCAACGAAGCATACCCTTTACCGTTGGCGTGCCACCGAGCACATCCTTTTCCCGCTGGCGTGCCACCGGAGTACACCCTTTCC
The DNA here is from genome assembly GCA_033576555.1 of Oophaga sylvatica. Classification (NCBI taxonomy): domain Eukaryota; kingdom Metazoa; phylum Chordata; class Amphibia; order Anura; family Dendrobatidae; genus Oophaga; species Oophaga sylvatica. The sequence goes on from JARQOD010003003.1 coordinate 2,948, forward strand.
CGTTGCGTACGACCGAGCACACCCTTCCCATTGGCGTGCCACCAGAGCTCACCTTTTCCGTTTGCTGCGACCGGAGTACGCTCTTTCCGTCGGCGTGCCACCGGAGCACACCCTTTTCACGTTGGCGTGCCAGCGGAGCACACCCTTTTCCCTCGGCGTGCCACCGGAGCACACCCTTTTCCGTTGGTGTGCCACCGGAGCACACCTTTTTCCCGTTGGCGTGCCAGTGGAGCACACCTTTTTCACGTTGGCGTGCCACCAGAGCACACCCTTTTCCCGTTGGCGTGCCACCGGAGCACACCCTTTTAACGTTGACGTGCCACCGGAGCACACCTTTTTCCCGTTGGCGTGCCACCGGAGCACACCTTTTCCCATCGGCGTGCCAGCGGAGCACACCCTTTTCCCGTTGGCGTACCACCGGGGACACCCATCTTGGGCTTTTTATCCTGCTAACCGGGGTCTTTCTGGCCTGTTTGCCTACCACCGGGGAACCCATCTTGGGCTTTTTACTCTGCCACCGGGGTGCATTCTTTGACTTTTTTCTTTACCAGTGTGTCGCCCATCTTGGGTTTTTTACCCTGCTATCGGGGTACACTCTTGGCGTGCCACGGAGCCACACCTTTTACGTGCACTGGGTGCCACCGAGCACACACCTTTTCCCGTTGGCGTGCCACCGGACACACTTTTCCCGTTGGCGTGCCACCGGAGCACACCCTTTTCCCGTGGCGTGCCACGGAGCACACCCTTTTCCCGTTGGCGTGCCACCGGCACACACCTTTTCCCGTTGGCGTGCCACCGGAGCACACCTTTTTCACGTTGGCGTGCCACGGGAGCACACCTTTTCCTTGGCGTGCCACGAGCACACCTTTTCCCGTTGGCGTGCCACCGGCACACCCCTTTTCCCGTCGGCGTGCCACGGAGCACACCCTTTTCCCGTCGGCGTGCCACCGGACACACCCTTTTCCCGTCGGCGTGCCCGGAGCACACCCTTTTCCCGTGGCGTGCCCACCGGAGCACACCCTTTTCCCTTGGCGTGCCACCGAGCACACCCTTTTCCCGTTGGCGTGCCACGGAGCACACCCTTTTCCCCGCCCTTGCCGTCCACCGGAGCACACCCTTTTCCCGTGGCGTGCCACCGGAGCACACCCCTTTCCCTTGGCGTGCCACGAGCACAGCCTTTCCCGTGGCGTGCCACCTGGACCACTCTTTCCCGTCGGCGTGCCACCGGAGCACCTTTTCCCTTTTCCCGATGAGCTGCCCAGCGAGCACACCCTTTTTCCCGTTGGCGTGCCACCGGAGCACACCTTTTCCCGTTGGCGTGCCACCGGAGACACCTTTTTCCCGTTGCGATCCCGCGTGCACACCCTTTACGTTGGCGTGCCACCGGAGCACACCCTTTTCCCGTTGGCGTGCCACCGAGACACCACTTTTCCGTTGGCGTGCCACCGGAGCACCCTTTTTCCCGTGCGTGCCACCGAGCACACCCTTTAACTTTCCGTGCCAGCGGGAGCACACCTTTTTCCCGTGGCGTGCCACCGAGCACACCTTTTCCGTCGGCGTGCCACCGAGCACACCTTTTCCCCGTTGGCGTGCCACGGCACACCCTTTTCCCGTTGCGTGCCACCGGCACACACCCTTTCCGTGGCGTGCCACGGAGCACACCTTTTCCCGTCGCGTGCACCGAGCACCTTCCGCGGCACGACACCCTTCCGGCCACGAGCACACCCTTCGTGCGCCGGGCACACCTTTTCTGCGTGCAAGCAATTCCTGGCGTGCCACGGAGCACATCATTTCCGTGGCGCCACCGGAGCACCCATTGCCTTGTACGCCACCGGAGCCACTTTCTCTTGCTGCCACCACGGCACCCACTTGGGCTTTTCCCTCCTCCGGGCTTTCACGCTGCACGGAGCCCCTTTTCTGCTGCCACCGGAGCAACCCTTCCTTGGTTACCGAGCAACCTTTCCGTTGGCGTGCCACCAGCACACCTTTTCCGTTGCGTCCACCGGGCCACACCTTTTACGTCGTGCCACCGGAGCACACCTTTTTTCCTTGCTCCACCGGAGCCACCTTTTTCCCATCGGCGTCACGAGCCCTTTTCCTCGCACCCGGGACACCTCTTGCTTTTTATCCGCTACCGGGTCTTTCTGGCCTGTTTGCCACCACCGGGAACACACTTGGCTTTTACTCTGCCACCGGGTGCATTCTTGACTTTTTTCTTTACCAGTGTGCGCCATCTGGGTTTTTACCCTGCTACGGACACTCTCTGCCCTTTGCATCCACCGGGACACCCATCTTGGCTTTTACAGCAAGAATTAACATGAGTACCACTTGGCTTCCATATAATTTAACAGGGCGTGCACCGATACGCCTTCCCTTGGCGTGCCACCGAGCACACACTCTTTTCCCGCAGGCGTGCCACCGGAGCACACCCTTTTACCGTTGCGTGCCACCGGAGCACACCTTTTTCCCGTTGGCGTGCCACCGGAGCACAACCTTTTCCCGTTGGCGTGCCAGCGGAGCACACCCTTTTCCCGTCGGCGTGCCACCGGTACACACCCTTTTCCCGTCGGCGTGCCAGCGGAGCACCCTTTTCCCGTCGGCGTGCCACCGGAGCGCACCCTTTTCCCGTCGGCGTGCCAGCGGAGCACACCCTTTTCCCGTTGGCGTGCCACCGGAGCACACCTTTTTCCCGTTGGCGTGCCACCGGAGCATACCCTTTACCGTTGGCGTGCCAGCGGAGCACACCCTTTTCCCGTTGGCTTAACACCGTAGCACACCTTTTTCACGTTGGCGTGCCACCGGAGCATACCCTTTACCGATGGCGTGCCACCGGAGCACACCCTTTTCCCGCCGGCGTGCCACCGGAGCACACCCTTTTAACGTTGACGTGCCACCGGAGCACACCTTTTTCCCGTTGGCGTGCCAGCGAAGCACACATTTTTCACGTTGGCGTGCCACCGGTACACACCCTTTTCCCGTTGGCGTGCCAGCGGAGCACACCCTTTTCCCGTTGGCGTGCCACCGGAGCACACCTTTTTCCCGTTGGCGTGCCACCGGAACATACCCTTTACCGTTGGCGTGCCACCGGAGCACATCCTTTTCCCGCTGGCGTGCCACTTCAGCGCAAGCTGCAAAAATGTGCCTTGTGTGGCGGGGTGGGTCATCTCGCCGCTGTGTGCAGGGACATTCGGCGCAACCTGTGTGGTGACCTTGGTCACCCGTATAGCCGCTGCCCTCGCTCCTTCTCCAATACTGCTGCGGGCCCGGTGGGGGGGAAACCTCCGGCGGGGCTTCTGCTGTCGCGGCAAGCGGTGGTGGCGGGGAGGGGGCTGAGGGGCCGGTGAGGAAAGGCAAGGTCACCAGAGGCCCCTCATATCAGCGGAGGCAGGCGGCTCGCCAGGGGGGTAGGGAGCAGGTGGGGCCTCAGGTAACTGGGATGATGCCTGCTCCTCCCTCTGGGTTGGTGGCTAAAGCCTCTGAGGCCCTGGGGCAGGAAGCGGTGAACGAGGAGATCAGGAGGATGGAGAGGGAGGATAAAGCGGCTGATTCAGACAGCTCCTCTCAATATGAAAGTGTTGATGAGGAAGTCTTAGAGCAGCCTACAGCATCAAAGGGTGTAAAAAAAACGTAACAACAGGAGGGGGAGGAAGAGGCTGAATAAGTCTTCCAAATCCCCCCACCCCCGACCGTGAGGGTACCAACGGAAGGGCCCATCGTTCCCCCTCTGATCACACTCTCCAACCGGTTCCAGGCTCTTGAGGACTCTGCTAAAGAGTCGCCGGACGAGGGCAGGGGACCGGGGGTGGCATCAGGGGGTCTTTTAGGGGATGGCGGAGTCCAACCCTTGGGGGACGTTGTTTCTCCCAAGGGGGGGACAGACCTGGAGTCCGGAGGTGAGGACACCAGGCGAGGAGGGATGGACACCTCGCCCACCTTAAAAAGTAAAGGTTCCGCCTCCTCCCCAGAGGGTGGTGGGAGTGGGGTGGGTAAGAAGAAGGCCGTCGAGCTTGATCACTCATGATGGCTGAACTCGCCCCGTTGACGCTGGCGTCCATTAATGTCGCCAGCAATAAGTCAGATGCGGCTAGATTTACGGCCTTTGATTTTCTCACCCGAATTGAGGCTGAAATTTTATTTTTGCAGGAGACCAGACTAACTGACATGGGGGCCATACATAAAGCACGGAGAGAGTGGAGGTGCGGGCCCCCATACTGGTCTCTTGCGGCCGAGCCGTATAGCGGGGTGGCAGTCCTCTTTAAGACTGCAGATGTGGAATGCAGACGAGTGATCGAGCTAGAAATGGGGAGGTGCCTGGTCCTTGACGTCTTCATGAGGGGACAAGAGCTGCGGCTCATAAACATCTATGGCCCACAATCAAAGTGGGACCGGAAATGTCTCTTCCTGAGGATTAAGCCCTTTCTTTTTACAAGCTGACAGGTGGTCTTCGGTGGGGACTTCAACACCATTACGAGGTCCCGAGATCGGGGGGGTCCTGGAGATCGCCTGGCTTATGACAGCGTCGCGCTTAATAGCATAGCCAGTGAAGCTCGCCTAGTGGATGTCCACATCCGACACACCCCAGGTCACGGGGGTTTCACCTATCATAGGGGTAGCTGTAGATCTAGAATAGACAGGGTTTTTTTAAAGGAGGATGCCATCTTTTCTGCCGTGTCCGCCGTTGAGGTGGAGTTCTCCGATCACTGTCTAATTTTCTTTTCTCTGAATGTTGCAGAGACTGGGAGATCTTCAAAAAGCGGGTGGCGGGTTTCTTCCGCCAGCTCTCGAGCCACAGGAGTCTGAACAGGCATCGCTTGTATCAGGCACTGGGGAGGAAACTCGAGCAGCTCGTCTCGACTGGAGGTGACCGTGAGGAAATCTCCAGAGTGAAGTCTTTGCTTAAGAGGTGTCAGTATGATAGGCACACATCTTTGGTTTTTGAGAGGGATTTTGGGAAGTACCGCTCACCCGACCCCTACAGGAACTGTAAGATGTCAGTGAATTGTAAAATGGTGACAGGACTGATCGATAGTACGGGGTCCCTGAACAGATCCAAATCAGGGATCCTAGAGGTGGTCAGGTCCTTTTACTCACGCCTCTTGGGAAAGAGGGATCTGGATCGGGATGAGATGTCGGCTTTCCTGGCTGAAACCGTCCCTGAGCCAGGGGATGATCCCTCTCTTGGTGTTTTGGCAGAAGCAATCAGGGAAGAGGAAGTGAGACTGGCCATTGATGGGCTTCGGCGCAAAAAATCGCCAGGTCCGGATGGCTTAACATCCGAGTTCTATAAGACCTTTAGGGACTCCTTGGTCCCCCTCTTGACTGGGGTGTTTAATGAGTGTCTTTCCTCGGGTACTCTTCCCGGTTCAATGAGGAGGTCAGCCCTGATTATTCTGTCAAAGGGTAAAGACTCGTCCCGTATTGAGAATTGGCGTCCCATAGCGCTTCTCAATACGGACCGGAAGGTTCTGGCGAAGGTGTTGTTTAACCGGCTGGTCAAGTTTGCACCCCGGCTCCTTTCGTAGGCCCAGCACTGCTTGGTGTCCGAGAGGCAGTGGAGCAGGGTAGGGCAGGTCACTGGAAGGGGTATCTACTGTCATTAGACCAAGCAAAAGCCTTTGACCGGGTTAACCATGAGTACCTCTGGTCTGTCCTTTTAAGGTACGGTCTGCCTGGGAGGTTTGTAAATTGGCTAGAGATCTTGTACCAAGGGGCTGAGACTTTCCCGCTCGTGAACGGTTGGTCAGGGCACCGTTTTGAGGTGGGTTCTGGGGTCCGTCAGGGCTGTCCTCTGAGCCCACTCTTATACGCGTTCGCGATCGATCCCCTCCTGAGGAGGGTAGATCGTAGACCGTTGGTGGGAGTCGGGATGGACCAGACGGGCTCTGGGCCCCCTCTGAGGGTGGTGGCGTACGCCGACGATGTTTCCCTTTTCGTATCCTCGAGAGGGGAGGCGGATTGGGTCATGTCCGAGGTCGTGCGTTACTCGGAGGCATCCGGGTCCATGATCAACCGGGAAAAGTGTGAGAGTCTCTGGCTGGGAGGGGGAGATCCTAGTTTTGATCTCCCGGGCACCCTTCCAGAGCCCCAGGCCTCCGCCAAAATTCTAGGCATCGAATTTGGCCCCGGGGACTACCCCCAGCAAAATTGGGAGGGCAGACTCAAGATTGCCGCCCAAAAGGTGGACCAGTGGAAGGGTTGGTCTTTAACCCTGAGGGAAAGGGTTGGCTTGGCTAAAGGCTTTCTGCTTCCCTTGTTAATTTACCTGGGCAGTGTGTGCATCTTGCCAGAACCTCTCTGGACACGGGTTTACAGCCTGTTCTTCCAGCTGTTATGGGGGAATAGGCTCAACCTAATCGAGAGAGGTCACGTACCGTACGAGGAGACTAGGTGGGTTGGGTATGGTCAACCCAGTAGTGTTCTTAGTGAACACCTTTCTTAAAGCCAATGTTTCCAACCTCTGGCTAGAGAGGGCTCCTCCGTGGGTATTCTCCTGCAGGGGTTGGTTTCGGCCCTTCTTCCAGGAGTGGGAGACAGGAGGGCAAGTGAAGGATCTCCGTACACCTCACGGACATCTCCCGGCTTACGCTACCCCGGTTCTGAAGGTAATCCGCCGGTGGGGTCTGGAAATGAGGGAAATCAGGACCATGTCGAGACAATGTCTTGACAGAAGGGTTCTGTTGACCCATTTCCAGAAGCCCCTGGTCCTCAGGGATTGCCCAGGCCGGGATCTGGAGATGGGGCTCGGGCTTTTAAATTCAGAGCGGATCCCCACAAAGTTTTGGGACTTGGCCTGGCGCTGCTTTCACGGGAGACTGTATGTAAGGGACAACTTGAAGTACAGGAACTCCGATGATCGGGGTTGTCCTCGTGAGGAGTGTGGCGACGTGCTGGAAAGCATGGAGCACTTCCTCCTTCAGTGTCCCTTTAATGCAGAGGTTTACAACAGGGTGGGTGCTTCCATACGTTGGCCGCGGCTAGCGTCCCTTTCCTACGCCGAGTGGGTTTATGGGGCGTTCAGATCCCTGGGTGGCCGAGAGCGGAGCACTTTATTCCTAGTTAGCGTAGTGGTCAGGTTTTACACGTGGAATGCACGGTGTTTAGTATCGACGCAACAGAAAGCCCTCCCCCGGGATGAGGTGGTTAGTAACATCTTGGGTGACCTGGAGAAGGTGCGTTCTTTGGAGTTCGAGAGGTTCGAGAGGTTGGGTGTGAGGAAGGCCTCTTGGCTTTGGAGGGGCTTCTCCTTTTGAAAAACACACTCAAGGGAAAGTTTTGTGTGTGAATGGTGGTAGGGATAGCATAAGGTGGTGTGGGTGTTGAGGGAGAGAAGTAGGGGCAGATAGGGTCAGTGTGAGGGACAGATAGAGAGTTAGTTAAGTTAAGTTAGGTAGAGTAGGGATAGATAGGGACAGTTTGTTAGGGATAGAAGTAGGGACAGTTTTAATTGACAAGGGACAGGGTGAATGTGTCGTTGGTAAGGGATAGGGCCTCTTAGGGCTCCAGTCTCCTGGTGGTGGGCTATTGCATGGCACAATGTAGTTTTTTGTTTTGCAATAAAATAGAAAATGGATATTGAGGCTTGCAGGCACCAAACTTGGGCCTTGTGCGATAGGAAATGCTTTAAAGTGTTTTTGCAGTATGGTATATAATGATAATGTGGTATATAATGATAATGTTGTTATAAGTTGTGTTTTGGAAGTATGTTTTGTAAATATTTTGTATGTAATGTATATATCATATGTTTTATTAAGATGATTATTTTGAATGTATGTAGATTATTGATTGGGATATAGTTAGGTTGGGTGGGGGTTGTCTGGGGGGTTTTGGGTGTGGTGAAAATTTTTTAGGGCAGTGGGCAAGGAACTTGGAAATATGGACCCACGGACCCAAGGAAATGCTATGTGTGTGGAAACAGGGGCATAAAACTTTATATGGACCCAAAAATGTTGCAGTGAAGGAGGCCATGAACTGATGGACCTGTGGTGAGGTGGGGGGTATAATAATATAAAAAAAAAAAAATATATATATATATATATATATATAACATATACACACACATGTTTAAGAAGATAGGTATTTTGTTGTGTTGTGGCCAGAAAGGTCTTTTTTGGTTTTTGTGTTGAGGCAGTGGGCCAAACCCTTTTTGTTGTTTTTCCTGTAAATATGTTTAATATGGTGGTATGTATGTGTGTGAATGAGTGAATGTGGGTGTTTTTGTTTCCCCTTTTTGGTTTTTCCCTTTTTCTTTGAGAAGTTTCCTGCTGGGGGTCCCTGAGGAGCTGTAAAGTTCAGCAAGTGGACTCATGTGAAGAAGAGAAATGTAAATAAGGACAGGAATGTGAAGAAGGAGCGTGTTTTCGGTATTGTTTTTCTTTTCATTATGGCTTGATGTTGTTGATTTATGTAGATATTGTATATGTTTTGTATTTTTTAATAAAAAAAAAAAAGAGTTCCAGCTCCAGTAGCGTCCACTAAAGCTGCTGCAGTTAAAAAGCTTTTATAAGGATCGAGCTTGGCGGTCCACCGCAAGGCGTCCTACCGCTAGTCTACCTTGGGGTGCCTCTCCGATGTTCTTCACTGAGTGTCCCAGGGGCCCGAAGCATTTCCTTTGAAAAATTAAGTGTCCAAACTACAGGTGGTGTAGCTTGCTTAACAGCTGGGTTAATCCGCTGACTAGCAGACACTGCTACTAGGCCCAAAATTATTGTCTGGGCTAGATGCAGTTAAAAATTTGTAATTACTCTCGTTGGATGCTGAGAAAGCATTCCATAGAGTCTCCTGGCACACCATATATTATTCTCTTAAAAAGCTTGGGGTAGGGGACCCTTTTATAGCCAAAATCATGGCCCTGTATCGCAATCCGTCAGCTAGGCTGAAGATAAATGGAACATTATCATCACCTTTCATAATCACCAAAGGGACAAGGCAGGGATGTCCTCTGTCCCCTCTCTTATACATCCTAGTGATGGAGCACCTGCTCTCATCAATTCACGATAACCCCAATATTAGGGGGATTGAGGTGGGAGGCACAGAGTACAAGTGCTCTGCATTTGCTGATGAATGATGTCCTAGTAGGTATCACTCAACCACATATATACATCACTGCTGTTATGGCTGAAATAGATCACTTTGGTACATGCTCAAATTTTAAAATCAATGCAGCAAAGTCTGAGGCCCTCGATGTTTCCCTCCCCAAATCCATACAGGATTCCATCCAGTCCAACTTTCCCTTTGCCTGGCCCTCACAGGGTATCAAATACTTAGGAATTTGTATTCAAAGAGACCTCTCCCGTCTATTTTTTCTTAATTTTGGGCCCTTTATTGAACAACTCCATAGAGATCTTACTTCTTGGACGGTGAAGGATTTTTCCAGGTTCGGCATAATAAATATACTAAAAATGAACGTCCTACTTAAACTCTTATACCTCTTCCAAACCATTCCCGTGGTAATTCCCTCAAATTTTTGGAAAAGACTACGCATTAGCTTTTGCAGATTTATCTGGGCAAGTGGGCGTCCACGCATTCGGGGGGACGTTCTGATCAGACACAAACAAAAGGGGGGCCTTAGCCTTCCGGATTGTAGAAGGTACTACATGGCAGCAGTACAAGCTAGAATCCTTGACTTCTTCCATCATTCGGAGGGGAAATTGTGGGTCAAAATAGCTCAATCCATTTGTCCTAAAGCTCTTAGCACTCTCCAATGGTGCGCCCATTTAATGGTCTCCTCTCTTGGCCTCATGTCATATAGTAATGCCACTGCTTTGGCTTTGAGATCCCCCCCAAAAAAAAAAAAAAACTTATCCTCAATCGACCTCAAGGGCCCCTTGCTCCCGATTTCAGATAATCCAGATTTTCCACCAGGACTATCTACAAATAGATTTCTCGGTTCAAATAAATCCCATCCGATATTATTTTCTCATGTCATCTCCAATACTTCGCTGCTCCCCCTCAATGACTTGTTACGGGGAGAGCCACTTCCCTGAAGGCAAATTTTGAATATAGCCAGTTACAACACTTCTATTCAACTGTGAAGAAACGCATACATCTTCATAGAGATCTTACAAACTTTGAAAAATTGAGCCTATCATTGTCACCCCCTACACACTCCATCTCCTTACTGTATAATCTCCTCATTGCTCAGGTAACTGACAATAGGCCAGGATTCTGCGGTGCATGGGAAAGGGACCTGGGGAAGTCCTTCTGTGACTCACAATGGGATAAATGTTTCTTTCTAACACATAAAACCTCAATAGGGTCCAAAGCTCAGGAAACCTTCAAAATTATCTCTAGATGGTACTGGGTACCAGCAGTCCTTCAAAGATGGTATCCAGTGGTCTCAGATAGATGTTGGAAATGTGGGGAGGGGGAAGGGACAATGTCACACATATGGTGGGCATGCTCTATAATAAATGCATTTTGGGCAAAGGTGGTTCCCATGATTGAGAAAATAACTGGTTGGACTATCCCTAATACGCCCGAAGCCCTCCTTTTATCAATGTCACCAATAAGTAAACGTAGTTATAAAAGCTAATCAATAGGCTACCTAATACAGGTGGCTAAGAATGTCATTCCACAACACTGGAAAAGCAGAGACCCACCCACTGTGGAGGAATGGTTTGCGCAGATCTCCCTCCTTAATAGGATGGAGCATATGATCGCCATCTCACCGGCTGATGTTGATAGATACTGTGTGATTTGGAGGAATTGTATTGATTTAAAAAACTCGGGACGCCTACCATCAAGGCCCCAACTAAAGTTATCTGTGATGTCGGCACAAAAATGATCATAATCGCAATCTATTGATTGGTGGTCTGCCGTGGTCCACTCCCTCTCTCTCTATCTTTCATATTGAAAAATACATGCTTGAAAATCTCCTCACACCTTACCAGTTTGCAAAGCTCACTTAATCATTTTATTTGGGGTAGGAAGAAAGCCAGAGTGGCTCAAAATGTGCTTTATAATCAAAAAATGTATGGTGGAGCTGGACTACCGAACATTTTGGCTTATTACTCTGCTAATCTGATCAAACAGAGCTGTTTTTGGTGGCCTCATAAAGACCCTCCAGCCTGGTACGATTTAGAACTCTTTTTAAAACAACTACAAACCTCCCCATTTGTTAGTATTAGGTTTTCTCTTAAAAAGCAAATTCCTTATAGTTCCCACCCTATTCTCCAGCCCTCCATTGAGGCCTGGAAAAGGCTTGCCAAACCAAAAAAGGGTTGTGATAAAATCCATATCCTCAAGAATATTCCATTATCTCTTATCCATGAATCTAGGGGATTGGTCTTGGACCCTCTCTGGCTCAAATTGGGTATTAAGAAACTGGGAGATATCTATGATGGTTCTAAATTCTATCCTTATTCTTTTATTAAAGAACATTTCCATTCATCCTCCCCATCATTTTTTTCACTACATTATTCTCAAGGAACAAATTAATGTCTTCCTGCAAGTGCGCCCTCGGATTTCTGAACCGGTTTTAAATTTACTTTGCAACTTAGATCATTAAATTTTTTTGACTCTTAACTACGTTTACCAATGGTTTAACCACAGCATGCAGTTGGTCAAAACACAAAACATGGTTAAATGGGAGTCAGAACTTCATTTAACCCCTTCATGACCCAGCCTATTTTGACCTTAAAGACCTTGCCATTTTTTGCAATTCTGACCAGTGTCCCTTTATGAGGTAATAACTCAGGAACGCTTCAACGGATCCTAGCGATTCTGAGATTGTTTTTTCGTGACATATTGGGCTTCATGTTAGTGGTAAATTAAGGTCGATAATTTTTGCGCTTATTTGTGAAAAAAATGGAAATTTGGCAAAAATTCTGAAAATTTTGTAATTTTCAAATTTTTAATTTTTATTCTGTTAAACCAGAGAGTTATGTGGCACAAAATAGTTAATAAATAACATTTCCCACATGTCTACTTTACATCAGCACAATTTTGGGAACAACATTTTTTTTTGTTAGGAAGTTATAAGGGTTAAAAGTTGACCAGCGATTTCTCCTTTTTACATCAAAATTTACAAAACCATTTTTTTTAGGGACCACTTCACATTTGAAGTCACTTTGAGGGGTCTATATGGCAGAAAATACCCAAAAGTGACACCTTTATAAAAACTGCACCCCTCAAGCTACTCAAAACTACATTCAAGAAGATTATTAACCCTTCAGGTGCTTCACAGGAACTAAAGCAACGTGGAAGGAAAAAATGGACATTTTAATTTTTCCAACAAAAATTTTCTTTTAGCATCAATTTTTTCATTTTTACATGGGCATTAAGATAAAATGGATCCTAAAATTTGTTGGGCAATTTCTCCTGAGTACATAGATACCTCATATGTGGTCATAAACCACTGTATGGGCGCACAGCAGGGCTCAGAAAGGAAGGAGCGCCATTTGACTTTTTGAATAGAAAATATGCTGGAATATTTAGCGGTTGCCATGTCACATTTGGAGAGTCCCTGTGTGCCTAAACATTGGAGCTCCCCCACAAGTGACCCCATTTTGGAAACTAGACCCCCTAAGGAACTTATCTAGATGCATAGTGATCACTTTGAACCCCAAGGTGCTTCACAAATTGATCTGTAAAAAAAAGAAAGAAATTTTTTTTCACAAAAATTTTCTTTAGCCTCAGTTTTTTTCATTTTCACATGGGCAACAGGATAAATTGGATCCTAAAATTTGTTGGGCAATTTCTCCTGAGTACACAGATACCTCATATGTGGTCATAAACCACTGTTTGGGTGCACGGCAGGGCTCAGAAGGGAAGGAGCGCCATTTGACTTTTTGAATGGAAAATATGCTGGAATATTTAGCGGTTGCCATGTCGCATTTGGAGAGTCCCTGTGTGCCTAAACATTGGAGCTCCCCCACAAGTGACCCCCTTTTGGAAACTAGACCCCCTAAGGAACTTATCTAGATGCATAGTGAGCACTTTGAACACCCAGGTGCTTCACAAATTGATCCGTAAAAAAAAGAAAGTACTTTTTTTTCACAAAAATTTTCTTTTAGCCTCAGTTTTTTTCATTTTCACATGGGCAACAGTATAAATTGGATCCTAAAATTTGTTGGGCAATTTCTCCTGAGTACACAGATACCTCATATGTGGTCATAAACCACTGTTTGGGCGCACGGCAGGGCTCAGAAGGGAAGGAGCGCCATTTGACTTTTTGAATGGAAAATATGCTGGAATATTTAGCGGTTGCCATGTCGCATTTGGAGAGTCCCTGTGTGCCTAAACATTGGAGCTCCCCACAAGTGACCCCATTTTGGAAACTAGACCCCCTAAGGAACTTATCTAGATGCATAGTGAGCACTTTGAACCCCCAGGTGCTTCACAGAAATTTATAACGCAGAGCCGTGAAAATAAAAAATCATTTTTTTTCTCAAAAAATGATTTTTCAGCCCACTATTTTTTATTTTCACAATGGTTACAGGAGAAATTGGACCCCAAAAGTTGTTGTCCAGTTTGTCCTGAGTACGCTAGTACCCCATATGTGGGGGGGAACCACTGTTTGGGCACACGTCAGGGCTCGGAAGGGATGTAGTGACGCTTTGAAATGCCGACTTAATGGAATGGTCTGCGGGCATCTTGTTACGTTTGCAGAGCCCCTGATGTGCCTAAACAGTAGAAACTCCCCACAAATGACCCCATTTAGGAAACTAGACCCCGCAAAGAACTTATCTAGATGTGTGGTGAGCACTTTGAACCCCCAAGGGCTACACAGAAGTTTATAACGCCCGGGCATGAAAATAAAAAATCATATTTTTTCCACAATCAGGATCTTTTAGTCCCCAATTTTTTTATTTTCCAAGGGTAACATGAGAAATTAGACCCCAAAAGTTGTTGTCCAATTTGTCCTGAGTATGCTGATATCCCATATGTGGGAGAAAACTACTGTATGGGCACACGTCGGGGCTCGGATGGGAAGTAGTGACGTTTTGAAATGCCCACTTGATGGAATGGTCTTCGGGCGTCATGTTACGTTTGCAGAGTCCCTGATGTGCCTAAACAGTAGAAACTCCCCACAAGTGACCCCATTTTGGAAACTAGATCCCCCAAGGAACTCCTATAGATGTGTGATAAGCACTTTGAATCTCCAAGTCCTTCACAGAAGTTTATAACGCAGAGCCGTGAAAATATAAAATCATTTTTTTTCCACAAAAATAATTTTTAGTCTCCAATTTTTTTTTCCCAATGTTAACAGGAGAAATTAGAACCCCCAAAGTTGTTATGCAATTTTTCCCGAGTACGCTGATACCTCATATTGGGGATAAACCACTGTTTGGGCATACGTCGGGCTTGGAATAAAGGGAGCACTGTTTGACTTTTTGAACGCAAAATTTGCAGGAATCAATGGTGGCGCCATGTCACGTATGGAGACCCCCTGATGTGCCTAAATAGTGGAAACCCCTCAATTTTAACTCCAACACTAACCCCAACACACCCCTAACCCCAACCCCTACACACACCTAACCCTAATACAAACCCTAATCATAACCCTAACCCCAACACACCCCTAACCCTAATCCCAACTCTAACCATAAACCTAACTACAAGCCTAACCCTAATTCCAACCCTAACCCTAATTCCAACCCTAACTCAAATTCCAACCCTAACCGTAATTCTAACCTTAACCCTAGTTCTAACCCTAAGGCTGGGTTCATATTGCGTTTTACCAGCCCGTTCAACACGTAGCGTTGACCGGCTGGTAACGGTATAGCATAACGCGATCGCGTTATGCTATACCCGCTAGCGCAGATGAATCAGCAGATAATCAGCCGCGGATCAGCAGCAAAATCAGTCGCGGATCAGCAACAAAATCCGCCGCGGATCAGCAGCAAAATCCGCCGCGGATCAGCAGCGAAATCCGCCGCGGATCAGCAGCGAAATCAGCCGCGGATCAGCAGCGAAATCCGCCGCGGATCCGCAGCGAAATCCGCCGCGGATCCGCAGCGAAATCCGCCGCGGATCAGCAGCGAAATCCGCCGCGGATCAGCAGCGAAATCCGCCGCGGATCAGCAGCGAAATCCGCCGCGGATCAGCAGCGAAATCCGCCGCGGAATCAGTCGCAGATCCGCAGCGAAATCAGTCGCGGATCCGCAGCGAAATCCGCCGCGGATCAGCAGCGAATCCAAAGGGAATCAGCAGCGAAATCCGCCGCAGATCAGCAGCGAAATCCGCCGCGGATCAGCAGCGAAATCAGCCGCGGATCAGCAGCGAAATCAGCCGCGGATCAGCAGCGAAATCCGCCGCGAATCATCAGCAAAATCCGCCGCGGATCCGCAGCGAAATCCGCCGCGGATCCGCAGCGAAATCAGCCGCGGATCCGCAGCGAAATCAGCCGCGGATCCGCAGCGAAATCAGCCGCGGATCCGCAGCGAAATCAGCCGCGGATCCGCAGCGAAATCAGCCGCGGATCCGCAGCGAAATCAGCCGCGGATCCGCAGCGAAATCAGCCGCGGATCCGCAGCGAAATCAGCCGCGGATCCGCAGCGAAATCAGCCGCGGATCCGCAGCGAAATCAGCCGCGGATCCGCAGCGAAATCAGCCGCGGATCCGCAGCGAAATCAGCCGCGGATCCGCAGCGAAATCAGCCGCGGATCCGCAGCGAAATCAGCCGCGGATCCGCAGCGAAATCAGCCGCGGATCCGCAGCGAAATCAGCCGCGGATCCGCAGCGAAATCCGCCGCGGATCAGCAGCGAAATCAGCCGCGGATCAGCAGCGATATCCGCCGCGGATCCTCAGCTAAATCCGCCGCGGATCAGCAGCGAAATCAGCCGCGGATCCGCCGCGAAATCCGCTGCGAAATCCGCCGCGGATCAGCCGCGATATCCGCCGCGGATCCGCAGCAAAATCAGCTGCGGATCAGCAGCAAAATCCGCTAGGAAAAAAAAAATATATATTTTTTTTATTATTTGTCCCTACCTATGACAGGGAGGGTTCATTTACTTTTTTTTTATTTTGATCACTGTGACAGTTTATCACAGTGATCAAAATAAATTTTTTTACAATGGAGGGCGCACTGCGCATGCGCCCGCCATTTTCCAAGATGGCGGCGCCCATGAAGAATCCCGGGCAGCCGCCGGGACGGATCCAGGGACATCGGTGGACCGGGAGAGGTGAGTAGGGGACGTCGGAAGGTGAGGGGGGGGGATCGGAAGGTGAGGGGGGGTGATCGCAGGAGCAGGGGAGCAGACAGCGACGGCGGTGACCGATCGCTGCCATCTTTCGATGGCGGCGGCCGATCACCGCCGTGACATGGTGTGGGGGGGGTCTGATCGCGGTCTCCAGCCATGGCAGATGCTATTGCAGCATCGGCCATGGCTGGATTGTAATTTTTCACCAGTTTCATTGGTGAAATATTACAAATCGCTGATTGGCTGTTAAAAGTGAAACTGCCAATCAGAGCGATCGTGGCCACGTGGGGGTTAAGCCAACCCCCCTGTGGTGATGCAGTAAGGGTCCTGTTACTGCGGGTCGGGTGACCTTTCAGTGACCCCGGACCCCCGACCCGCAGTAACATGATTTATAGCATGACGCCTACGTTAGCGTCATGGGTCGGGATGGCACTGGTTTTCATGACGCCAACATCGGCGTCATGGGTCGGGAAGGGGTTAACGTTTGACCACTCTGAATGGGAATATGCATGAACGCTTTCCCATGCATCATCTCTCCTCTATGGCCCTTCAAGAATCATACCACAAACTCCTCACAAGGTGGTATTTTACTCCTGCTAAGATTATCTAAAATTAACAAAATTCATTCACCTAATTGCTAGAGAAACTGTGGTCATTATGGTAATCTCCTACACATTTTCTGGCAATGCCCGAAAATCCGTAGCCCTCTGGAATTAAGTTTTGGGTCTTATTAATGCCATCTCTTCTAAATAAATTCTACTAACACCTCAATTGGCCCTTCTCACACTAAATACTTAAAAAATTGACCCACATTTGAGATTATTAATAGTCCACATCCTACTGGTAACCAAAAACAGCATTGCTCTCTACTGGAAAAAAATCGGAGTCACCCTCTTTTCAAGACATTGTTGATAAAATCACACTTCATAAATCGTTTGAATATAAACTAGCATTGGTTAATAACCACTGCGATAAATTCTTCAAAAAATGGTCCAAATGGATGGAATTGTTTCCCTAATATACGAAATGTACTTGTCTGTTTCTTTCTTAGTTCTTTTTGTTAAAAACTTTGTCACTAATGTACTATAGTTACAATTTCATATTGTTTCCTCCACTGCCTTTCCTGCTTTTTCCTTTCCCTTTCCTTGTATCTCCCTCGTTCCCTTCCTTATTCCCTATTGTTTCCCTTCCTGTCCTTGAAAATTTGAAAATTATTGGAAAAAAAAATACATGCTTGATCTGGATATTGATGGAAAACCCTCCCTGTACCCCCAATGTACTGTCGTTATGCATACATTTATAGCTATACTACCCCTTTTTTTTTTACTATGTATATTCTATTTTCTTGTACTTTTTCACCACAAAAAAAAAAAAAGGAATTTGCAAAAAAAAAAAAAAAATGTAATTAGATCTACAGCCGGTGGCTACTCCACTGACTAGCAGACACTGAAGCTTCGGAGCAGACCTCTGATTCTCAGGCTATACTGTAGTATGAGTAAAACAGCTCAGTCTGACACTCAACCATCTGTGTTACCCCAAGCCATAGTGTATGTAGTTTCGTACGGTTAAAAAGGGGGGGGGGGGGGGAACCCAACCCACCTGTAATTGACGATGCCAACGTCACGTAAAACACAGAAAGGGGACTCCAAAAAGAGTCTCCATTTTTTCAAATTTGGGGCACAGACACCACTTAAGTGGCATCAATTGCCCCAGAGTTGCTTGAAACGGTTGGTGAGGTGATTTTAACAAATCCTCAAGCTTTACTCTCCCCAGGATAACACAGGGGTAGATAAGTCCTTGCGATCCATGATTTGGTCATCTTTATGAACGTGAGTCTGTCTACATTGTCAGTGGACAGCCGCGTGCGCTTATCTGTCAGCATATTACCAGCAACGCTGAACACACACGTTCAGAGAGAACGAAGGCTGCGGGGCATCTCCAAGATCTCCAAGGCGTGAGAGGATCTCCGGCCATTTATCCAGATTGGAAGCCCAAAAAGAGCAAGGGTCCAGTGACAGTCATGGCTTCCATGTTCAGTTGGAGATACTCCTGTACCATCGTCTCTAGGCGTGACTATGTGTGACTTCTTGTCTCCTGTGGCCTTGCAAAGGATGGGCTAAAAAAGTGGTGAAAGGATTCCGCAAAATTGCTGTTGACACCAGCAGATACTGTGTTTCTGTTACGGTTTGAGTGCTGAAGACTCGATAGTCCCACGGTTGGCAAGTTAGCACTGTGAGACTCACTACGTGCACCACTGGTGTTTTGTGGAAAAGCACATGTAAGATTATGCAACAGTCTCTGCTGATACTCCTGTATGTGTGAATCCCTTTCTATGGCAGGAATTATTTCGGCAAATTTACTTTGTACCGGGGATCTAACAGTGTGGCTACCCAGTAGTCAGGATTATTTCGAATTCTGACGATTCGAGGTCATGTTGCAGGTAGTGCACCAAGAAGGCACTCATGTGTCTTGTGCATCCAGGAGCACCAAGTCCCTGTTGTGTTGGTGGCGAGGTAAGAATCCTGCTTCCTTCCTCTGCCCTCTCCCCCCAACCTCGCACAACATAAATGTGATCAAGGTCTCCCTCATCTGATGAGTCTTCCATGCCCATCGCCAGTTCGTCCTCCACTTCTTCCTGGGCTCCTGCACCTTCCTCACTAGTGGAGCTTAGTATAGATGGCCTAATAGAATGAGTACCACACACTGCTACTATGCCCAAAATTATTATCCAGGCAAGATGCAGATAAAAATTATTATTTATGTCAATGCTGGTGGAGCTTTGTATAGATGGCCTAATAGAATGAGTACCACACACTGCTACTATGCCCACAATTATCCTACAGGCAAGATGCAGCTAAAAATTTCTTTTTTTTTTTTTGAACGTGGTGGAGCTTTTGTATAGAAGACCTAATAGAATGAGTACCACACACTGCTACTATGCCCAAAATTATTGTCCAGGCAAGATGCAGATAAAAATTATTATTTATTTCAACGCTGGTGGAGCTTTGTATAGATGGCCTAATGGAATGAGTACCACACACTGCTATTATGCCCAAAATTATTGTCCAGGCAAGATGCAGATAAAAATTATTTATTTCAACGCTGGTGGAGCTTTGCATAGATGGCCTAATAGAATGAGTACCACACACTGCTACTATGCCAAAATTATTGTCCAGGCAAGATGCAGATAAAAATTATTATTTATTTCAACGCTGGTGGAGCTTTGTATATATGGCCTAATAGAATGAGAACCACACACTAAACTATGCCCAAAATTATTGTCCAGGCAAGATGAGATAAAAATTATTATTTATTTCAACGCTGGTGGAGCTTTGCATAGATGGCCTAATAGAATGAGTACCACACACTGCTACTATGCCCACAAATATTCTACAGGCAAGATGCAGCTAAAAATTCTTTTTTTTGAGAACGCTGGTGGAGCTTGTATAGATGGCCTAATAGAATGAGCACCACACACTGCTACTATGCCCAAAATTATTGTCCAGGCAAGATGCAGATAAAAATTAATTATTTATTTCAACGCTGGTGGGGCTTTGTATAGATGGCCTAATAGAATGAGTACCACACACTGCTACTATGCTCAAAATTATTGTGCAGGCAAGATGCAGATAAAAAAATCTTTTTTTTTTTTGAACGCTGGTGGAGCTTTGTAATAGATGGCCTAATAGAATGAGTACCACACACTGCTACTAATGCCCAAAATTATTGTCCAGGCAACATGCAGATAAAAAAATTTTAAACGCTGGTGGAGCTTTGTATAGATGGCCTAATAGAATGAGTACCACACACTGCTACTATGCCCACAATTATTCTACAGGCAAGATGCAGCTGAAAATTCTTTTTTTTTTTGAACGCTGGTGGAGCTTTGTATAGATCAGCGGTTCTCAACCTGTGGGTCGCGACCCCCGCGGGGGTCGAACGACCAAAACACAGGGGTCGCTTAAAGGAGCCGGCGGCTGCAGCACTGTAGTGACAGCTGCAGCCGCCGGCTTCAAGAAGACATCCATACTTACCTTCCGTCGCTGCCTCCCTGTCGGCCGCGGCAGCTTCCTCCTGGCAGTGCGGTGACGTAGTACCGCTCATTAAGGTAATGAATATGGACGTGACGCCACTCCCATAGGCGTGGCGTCCATATTCATGTCCTAATGAGCGGTATTATGCACCGCTGCGCACAGGAGGAAGCTGACGCGGCCGACAGGAATGCGAGACCTGCAGCGAGGGAGCGAGGAGGGTAAGTATGATGAGGTGGGGGGGGGGGGAGGACGGGGGAGCAGAGCCATGTATACAGGATGGGAGGGGGAGCGAGCCATAATACAGGATGGGAGGATGGGAGCGGAGCCATGTATATGGGAAATGGAGGGTGGGAGCGGAGCCATGTTACAGGATGGGAGGGGGAGCGGAGCAATGTATACAGGATGGGAGGGGGGAGCGGAGCCATATATACAGGATGGGAGCGACCATGTATAAAGGATGGGAGGGTTGGGAGCGGAGCCATAATATAGGATGGGAGGGTGGGAGCGGAGCCATGTATACAGGATGGGAGGGTGGGAGCAGAGCCATGTATATAGGATGGGAGGGTGGGAGCGGAGCCATATATACAGGATGGGAGGGGGGAGCGGAGGCCATACATACAGATGGGAGGGGGAGCGGAGCCATATATACAGGATGGGGGGGAGCAGAGCCATGTATACAGGATGGGAGGGGAGCGGAGCCATGTATACATGATGATGGGAGGGGGAGGGGAGCCATGTATACAGGATGGGAGGGGGAGCAGAGCCATGTATACAGATGGGAGGGGGCGGAGCCATGTATACAGGATGGGAGGGGGAGCGGAGCCATGTATACAGGATGGGGAGGGGGAGGGGAGCCATATATACAGGATGGGAGGGTGGAGCAGAGCCATGTATACAGGATGGGAGGGGGAGCGGAGCCATGTAAACATGATGATGGGAGGGGGAGCGGAGCCATGTAAACAGGATGGAGGGGGAGCAGAGCCATGTATAAAGGATGGGAGGGGGGGCGGAGCCATATATACTGGATGGGAGGGGGAGCGGAGCCATATATACAGGATGGGAGGGGAGCCATATATACAGGATGGAGGATGGGAGCGGAGCCATATATACAGGATGGGAGGGTGGGAGCGGAGCCATATAAACAGGATGGGAGGGGGAGCGGAGCCATATATACAGGATGGGAGGGTAGAGCAGAGCCAATAAACAGGATGGGAGGGAGCGGAGCCATAATATACAGGATGGGAGGTGGAGCGGAGCCATGTAGACAGGATGGGAGGGGAGCGGAGCCATATATACAGGATGGGAGGATGGGAGCTGAGCCATGTATACAGGATGGGAGGATGGGAGCGGAGCCATATATACAGGATGGGAGGATGGGAGCGGAGCCATGTATACAGGATTGGAGGGGGAGCGGAGCCATATATACAGGATGGGAGGATGGGAGGGGAGCCATGTATACAGGATGGGAGGGGAGCGGAGCCATGTATACAGGATGGGAGGGGAGCGGAGCCATATATACAGGATGGGAGGATGGGGAGCGGAGCCATGTATACAGGATGGGAGGGGGAGGCAAAAGCCATATATACAGGATGGGAGGATGGGAGCGGAGCCATATAATACAGCATATTTCCGATGGCTTTAGCCCAGTGGCGTAGCAGGGGCTTAGCGTGGGCGGGCGTAGGGTGCGGGCGTAGCGTGGGCGGGGGGCGGTCCGCCCCAGGCAGCACGTGTGTGGGGCGGTCCGCCCCAGGCAGCACGTGTGTGGGGCGGCGTGGCAGCAGCAGCAATTCCTCCTTCCACGGAGTCACAGTGCAGGGGCCCGGGACCCTCCGGAGCTGAGCGGCAGGTCGGTGAGTCCACTGTGCGGAAGAGGGGGGACCCGGCCTGAGCAGGCGGCGCAATACTTACCTCTCCCCGTGCCTCGGTAGCTCTGGGCTCCAGGGGCGCCTGCAGGGCGCCCGCGCTTCCTGTCACAGCAGCGCCGCTAGATGACGTCGTCATTCAGCGGCCGGCTGTGGCAGAGAGCGCGGGCGCCGGACAGGTGAGATGTGAGGTGTATGTTCTGTGTGTATCAGTGTGTGTGTGTGGGATGTGAGAGTGCTGCGGTGCTGTCTGTGTGGTGGTGCTGTATTGTGATGGTGAGGGGGAGGCAGTGTTGGTGGTGAGGAGGCAACGATGATGGAGAGGCGATGATGATGGGCAGGCAATGATGATGATGGGGAGATGATGAGGGGAGCCAATGATGATGAGCAGGCAATGATCATGATGATGGGGAGCCAATGATGATGGGGAGGCATGATGATGGGGAGCCAATGATGATGGACAGGCAATGATGATGATGATGGGGAGCCAATGATGATGGGGAGCCAATGATGATTTGGGGGGCCAATGATGATGGGGGAGTCAATGATGATGATGGGGAGGAGATGATGATGGGGGGCCAATGATGATGGGCAGGCAATGATGATGATGGAGAGCCAATGATGATGGGCAGACAATGATGAGATGATGGGGAGGCAATGATAATGATGATGGGGAGGCAATGATAATATGAGGGGAGTCAATGATGATGATAATGGGGAGTCTTTCCACAGTGCCCTTTCCTGAGCCAACAGTGCAGAACGCAGCAAAAGTGCAGAGGAGAGCTCCATATTTTGTATGGAGCATTATAGGGGACCAGTATTCTTTATAGAGCATTATATTTGGCCCATAATACTGTATGGAGGACTATGGGTGCCCATAATATTGTATGGAGACTGTAATTTTTTTGGTTTGGGGTCACCGCAACATGAGGAACTGTATTGCGGGGTCACGGCATTAAAAGGTTGAGAACCACTGGTATAGATGGTTTTAATAGAATGAGTACCAGAACTGCTACAAGCCCAAAATTATTGTCCAGGCTAGATGCAGATAAAAAAATCTTTTTTTTTGAACGCTGGTGGAGCTTGTATAATGGCCTAATAGAATGAGTACCCACACGCTACAATCCCACAATTATTCTACAGGCAAGATGCCTAAAAATTCTTTTTTTTTTTAACCTGCTGGAGCTTTGTAAGATGGCCTAATAAATGATACCACACACTGCAACTATGCCAAAAATTATTTCCGCAAGATGCAGAAAAAAAATCTTTTTTTTGAACGCTGTGGGCTTTTGTATAATGGCCTAAAGAAGATACCACACACTGCTACTATGCCCCAAAATTATTGTCCAGGAAGAAGCAGATAAAAATTAATATTTAAATCAACGCGGTTGACTTTGTATAAAGGCCTAATAAATGAGTACCACCAACTGCACATCCCAAAATTATTTTCCAGGCAAGACGATAAAAAATTTTTTTTTTTTGACGATGGTGGAGCTTTGATAGATGGCCTAAAGAGAGTACCACACACTGCTACTATCCCAAAAAATTGTCCGGAAAGGCTACTTTCACATTGCGCTCGGG
Organism: Oophaga sylvatica; assembly: GCA_033576555.1. Lineage (NCBI taxonomy): Eukaryota > Metazoa > Chordata > Amphibia > Anura > Dendrobatidae > Oophaga > Oophaga sylvatica. The sequence goes on from JARQOD010003003.1 coordinate 26,568, forward strand.
CGACCTCGCCTACGCGCACGCCGCCCTAACCCCCCCCGGCCGCGCCTCCTTCCCGGCGGCTCCGCCTATGGGCCATGACGGCGCTCACCTGGTACCCTATCTTTACATTGGGTACCAGGGCCGGCGCAGTAGCTTTGACTGCGCAGCCCTTTTGACCTGCGCCGAGCGCACCAAAGCCACAATGTGCCATTTTGGCCCGGGGCCACCACAAAAAGGACGCAGCGCAGTAAAAACGCATACTGCCACGGCCTGCGACCCAATGATAAAATAGGTAAACAGGTCGCTGGCCGCAAGCGCCCATAGGCGAGCCCCCGGGAGGAGGCGCGGCCGGGGCGGAGCTTAGCGGGGGGCCGGCGCAGAAGGCGCGGTCGCCCAGCGCAAATGTGAAAGAGCCTAAGAGCAGATAAAAATTATTTTATTCAACCCGGTGGACTTTGTAATAGATGCCTAATAGAAGGTACCCCCAACACTGCTACTATGCCCACAATATTCTACAGGCCAAGAAGCAGCAAAAAATTTTTTTTTTTTTTGAACCGGTGGAGCTTTTTTTAATGGCCAATAGAATAAGTACCACACACTGCTAAATGCCCAAAATTTTTTGTCCACGCAAGATGCAGAAAAAAAATCCTTTTTTTTGAACCTGGGGGGAGCTTTTATAGATGGCCTAACAAATGAGTAACCACACACGATACATCCCAAAATTATTGTCCAGGCAAGATGCAGCAATAAATTCGTATTATTTTGAACGCTGGGGAGCGCAAAAAGTGATCGGAACGGATTTAACCTACCCAAAAGGGCTGCAATTACAAATATCCCTACTGCCAAGTTGACCTAGCGCTAATTAAAGCATAGACCCCTCCTAAAGGCTAGGAACTGCTGTAGCCAAAACCCCCAAAAGGGCGCAATTACAAGCAAGTCCCTACTCCCTAAACCTTCCTTCTAATTACCAAAAAATCGTTCGCAATTCGCATTTTCACAGTGACAATATAGCGTTCACCACAGCAGGCCGTCTAACACTGACTGCAGCATGAGAAAATGGGGCGAAGGGGAAAATGGCTGGGTCTTAAGGCAAGGACATGTGACATACAACCAATGACACATGCCCTTCTTTGTGAAAAAAAAAGCACTTCGCTCCTGTGCGCTGCGATAGCTGACGACTGCCCCGCCCACTGGGAAATGCGGGAAAAGAAAAAAAAATGGAGATCTTCATTATTTTTTGCAGAGATCCCCCCATGCCCCTCCCCCACCCCCCCTGAACCTCAAACTGTGTATAACAGGATTATCAATTACTGTGTAAAAATCCAGTACGATATTGGTGCACAACTTATCGAACAAACCTCGAACAGCCGGATTTTTCCAACTCATTCGGGTTCCGTACGGCCAACACCGCCCAAAAGACCGAATTTTTTTGATTGGGAACAGTTCGATTCGAACCCGCTCGCCTCTACATACAACACATCCTTACAAGTATCTTTAATCTGCCGAACTTTTTTTGAACAATTTAGCAACTTTGCCGATACCCCGCGGTTATTTTGCTTCCACGCAAGAAAATGCTTCTTTTATTTAAATCAAGATCGTAAAGAAATTCTTGCACTTGTCATTGACTCTTTGCTCCTGAACAATAAACTAACCAAGTAATTTCTTGTCTGTTATCTTGAATTGCCATTCCAATTTTCTCACACGAATGAAAATTGTGTTTTTTACTTGTATCTTTTTAATGTTGTAATTTTTTTGTTCACTTTCCATATGGTACATCTTTCTTTAAAAAAACCTTTTTTCTTACATCAAGCATTCTCTTGCTCTATTAAGGGTTTTTTTAAATTCTGTAGCTTTAAAGGGTTTTTCATTTGTCTTTTTCAGTAGAAGAATCATTGCTTTGTTCTTTTCTTCTCTGAATTCACTATGAGTCTTTTTAAACAAACTCTAATGTAATGGTTGTTTCAGGCTTGTCTCCATGCATTTATTAAAGCATATACAATCTGGTAAACGCACAACAATATCTGCATAACTTTCTTTAATACTTCACCAATAGATCTTCTGGAAAACACTTCCCTTGAAATATTTGCTCGAAAAGTCACTGTTCACTTAGTCCATCTGTAAAGCTTTTAAAAAAAATAACTTGTGATTTAACTGGGTCCTCGTACAGCTTTCTTAAGCTTCCCACATTCTTTCCTGTTTCTTTCATTTCTTATAGTTTAATTACCATCCACTAATAAGCTAATGGGTCTCTCGCTTGTCTATTTTTCTTATCCCATGTCTGATTATCCTGTCAGGTCTATTTGTGAATGGGTTTGAGATGATTCTGACAGAGACTCCCTCGGGGTTACAAGCGACTGGCTTTCAGTGAAGATTGTGAGGACGGGAATCGGTTTACTACCTGGTCTTATAAAGGGAGTCACCTTCCCACAGGTTGCCTGATCAATTGTTCTGGTCTGAATCCTTCATTCCTTTCCCTTGTAGCCTCGTGTCGGCTGCATCCCGCTAACAAGATAAGACATTCTTCTTTTTGTTTTTGTGCTATATTTTTGCATTTTGTCCTGCCTTCTGGGGGGGGCCCGGGGGCCCCCCTCCGGGGGCTTTTGCCCTCTCAGTTTTAGTTTTCACCACTGATGTTTGCACTTTTGCTTTTCCAGTTTTTTCAGTGGCTGCTTTTTTGATTTTGTTACACCAGAGAACTAAATTTAGGGGGGAGAGGTCGTGTATCTCAGTGATTTTGAAATTAGTAGAGTTGGTGCTTTCAGGTTTTCTGGGATTGCAGTAAGTCCCTTCCTATCCTTTTCTATTTAGTTAGTTTGGGCCCCAGCGTTTCTCATACTTTTTCTTTCTGGTCAGTATTTCTTCTTGTCTAACCGCCATTACGTTTGGGGCTTTCTATTATCTTTGGGGTTCTGCTCCGGGGCAGATAGCTTTCCTTTTCAACTTTAGGTGAGTTAGTTTCCAGCTGTGACGAGGCGTCTAGGACCAAACGGGAACGCTCCACGCTGCCCTTATTTGGGGTGGTTAGTCAGGTACTGCAATCCATAGATTCCAACTGCTCTGGGTATTGCCTTTTTTACCTACTCCCACTACCGAAACATAACAGTATCACCCCAAAAAATTGAAAATTGTAGGTACCACAGAAGGGAAAAAATATTGTGAAAGAAAAAAGGTTGTCAAGTGCAGAGAATTTTCTGTTTGTTGCACTTTTTTCCCTCTTATCTCGGGTTCTGGGAGGATCTTTTCTCTCAAGGAGGTTTGCACGTTGTCTGGCCGTGTGGTCACTTTCCAGACGTTCAAAAGGATCTGCAAACTTGCTAGGTTCCTGTTGTGGAACCTAGACCCCATGCCAATTTTTTTTGGGGGACGAGCTAAGTTTCAGAATTTCAAAAAAATTGTAAATTGTTTTTTGCCTTAAAATCTAAGCCCAGGGAAAAGCGCAGAAGTTCAAATTATCACTCCTACACTGGCATCCTCCGGATTGGGCTTTTTTTCCCGACACCTGGGGATCCTGTTTTGAGTATGTTGATCATTTTTTTCGGCTTGGGGTTATTGTACGGAGCCAATGTCACTGATCAAGCTGAAAAAGCCTTGTTGGCAAAATCGGGGCCTTATGACCTGAGTTATACTGTCGAGATTCCGTATGGGCATCCGACCAATGGAATGACACGCTTGGCAGCCCTTTTTTTCCGAAGGGCTGTCAATAATGTAAAGGATGTTTGGTGGGATTCCCTGTCCCCCTCTGATCAATGATTCATGTCATTACGATTCAAATTGACAGCTTTGCGGAGCGGAGAATATGCGGGAATGGTGTTGCCTTGTGAACCATCTTTCTGAAAACCCAGCAGTGAAGAGTGGTGTTGGCCCAGCGCATAGTTTAAAAACGCAATGGGTTTGTTTCTACTGTGGTGATGCCCTCATCAAATCATTCTCCCCAACGGGGAAGCTTTTGCACCTCATTTGCGGGGAGTGTTCAGACTAATTTTTAAACGTCATCTGATTGCTCCTGTCCCAATTTCTACCAGGCTTTCTTGATCAGCACTATTTAACCTAGGAATTATATTGCTAAACGTTGTTGGTTTCCCGAGCCCCACAGAAGTCTATTTCCCCTACGGGGATCGATTCACCCCTTTGCTGAGAAAAACCCCATTTTTCTACTCAGGTGATAATAGGGTTGAACCTATCACCCAGGATGCTGCAAAATTTTTTTGGGTTTTGTATAACTGCAGACATTATCGTGCTGGTTTCCCTTGGTTACAGTCCATAATCCGTTTTGGTTGGAAATCTGTGTCTGTAACCAGTTGGGGCTGCCAAATTTTTAATACCAACACTCCGTTTTTTTCCTCCCCCCCCCAGGCTCAGGATGTTTCCTGACTTTTTGATTGATTTTTCTGATGGTTTAGCGAAAGTAAATCTGCATCCTTGCCTCCCCATAGGCTATGACTGCCTTTGAAAATTAGTGCCGGGTATAAATTCCCAAAGGTCGCCTTTTTAACTTTTCTGTACCTGAACATCCTATGCGGTTTATATCAAGGAATCATTGGAAAGGGTCAATCAGACCATCCTCTCACCCTTAGGTGCCGGTTTTTTTCTTTGTGGCCAAAAAATGGTTCATTAAGGCCGGTAAGATTACCTCTTGAAAAAATTACTGGAAAACAAAAAACCCTTACCCTTGTTTTCTGACCTGTTTTCCAGGGTGAAAAACGCACTTTTTACCAAGCTACCTAGGGGGGTAAACCTTTTCCATTAAGCCGGGATAATGGAAGACGGCATTCAATACCCCTGAAGGCATTTGATACCTATGATCCCTCTGGGCTCACTAATGCTCCTTCCGTCTTCCAGTCCTTCATGAATGACTTTTTTTAAGGGTTTTTGGCAAATTTTGATTGTTTATTTTGGATGTATCTTGATTTTTTCTAAGACTGGGACCTCATGTGAAACATTTCGAACGTGTCCAATTTTGAGAGAGAATGCCTGATGTAAGGGACAAAGTGTCTTTTGGCGTACAGAGGACTCATTTCGGGATTCATTTTGTCCCCATCTTTATGAAATGGACCCGGTAAAAGGGGCGCCCATCGGATTGGGTCCAACCTACTTCATAAAGGCTCTTCAGAATTTTTGGGTTTTGCCAATTTTTATCGAAATTTATTGGTAATTTTCTCGGTTATTGTTAAAAACCATTAACTGATTTACCAGAAAGGGTTCTGAGTGGTGTTGGCCTCCTGAGGCAGTCTCTGCGTTTCAGGAACTTAAGCAAGATTCATTCTGCCCTGTTCACGGCAGCCGATTTTTCTCTGCCATTTCAGGTGGAGGTTGATGCCTCTAAATTGGGGCAGGTGCCGTTTTGTCCCCAAGAAGATCCAAGACCCAAAAGTAACCCTTTGGGCCTTTTTCTCTCAAAAATTTCTCCTACAAACGAATTAGACGGGGTAAGGAGTTATTGGCCAGAAGTGGGCTTTTGAAGAGTGAGACATTGGCGGAGGGAGCCAAACATCAGGTGATGGTCCTTCGGACCAAAGAACGGTCTTCTGGAATCTGCCAAGCGACCAATCCTAACAGGCCGGTGGGCCTTGTTTTTCACACGGTTTAAATTTTGGTTTCCTTTCTTCCTGGCATAAAATGTTAAGGCGGATGCCCTCTCGAGGAGTTTTCCTTGCGGACTCCCGAGTTACGATCCTTCTGTTTTTTTTGAAAGAGGTTGAGTTCTTTTCCGCCATCTCGCCCTTTTAGACTTGCCTGGAGGGGGTTTCGGAGGATGGCCCATGCTGCCCTGTGGAAAATTGTTTGTCCCGGCCAGTGGAAAAAAGAGGTGAAGTCAGAAATTTTATTTTCCCTTGGCTGGGCATCCCGGAATTTTTGGTCCAGAGTTGGTATCGGTCCTTTTGGTGGCCAACCTTGTCTCGTGAGTCAGGGAATTTGTGCATCCTGCGGACTTGCTCTCGCCCAAGCCTTGCTCCCCGCTCTAGTGGTTTGTTGATCCAAGCCTGTGCCCAAGAACCATGGACCCATAACTCTAGGATTTCATTTCCCCACCTTCCTTTTTCAAAATGACCACCATCTGGGAAATTTGTGAAGGTTTTCCAAAATGAACACTGTGCCATTCCCAAGGCCTTCCTCCTCTGATTGGTGCCGTTGTTCCCTTCAGCACTTGGTTCTTTACACGGCTTCCTGAAACATTTGTCTGACAGAGAGCCATTTGTTTCCAATTTTGGAGGGGCTTTTTTTTTTCTAAACTGGTGTTCAATTTCTTTCTCCTCGCATTTTTTTATCCTCAACCAATGGCAAACTGAAGAACAAACCAACATGGAGACTTATCTTAGATGCTTTGTTCTGCTGACAGGAAGACGGGTCTCTTTTTTCCTTTGGGGTAGTTTGCTCTAATAATAGGGCACTCCCACTTTGAAGTCCCCGTTTTTCTGTAATTCTGGGTTTCCACCCTCGATTTTCTTCAGGCAGACGGAGCTTCTGTCCTGTTCAGGTGTTGACCTGTTGGAGCGTATGCAACCAGATTTGGGACCAGGTATGGAGAGGTTGTCCCTCTCTCAGGAGAAGGCCCACGGTTTGCTAAACCGGCAAGGCTATGGTCCCGTTTAAAGTGGGGGCTTGGGGCTGGTTCCTCAAAGAATTTCCTATGAAGTGACTCCAAATTAAGCCTAGGTTCATTGACCTTATAAATCATTGAGTTCTTAATCCTTTCTTTTGTTTGCTTTTTCCAGGGCATTTGATCCATAACATGTTCCACAAGTCCTTGTTAAGAGGTTTGTTGGCCCCTGGTTCCGCGGTGTGCCTCCTGACCCTGTTTTTTTGGGTTGAGGGCAATCTGGAGTATTGGTTGAAAAATATTTTATTCTCGTTTTTTAGACGGGGAAAACCA
>JARQOD010003003.1:33517-70062 GCA_033576555.1 Oophaga sylvatica
CGGACCATAAAAAAGGGGGGGAGGGGAGCGGAGCCATTATACGGGATGGGAGGGAGGGAGCCATTATACAGGATGGGAGGGGGGAGCAAAGCCATGTATACAGAGTGGGAGGGGGAGCGGAGCCATGTATACAGGATGGGGGGGGGAGCAGAGCCATGTATACAGGATGGGAGGGGGAGCGGAGCCATGTATACAGGATGGGAGGGAGCGGAGCCATGTATACAGGATGGGAGGGGGAGCGGAGCCATATATACAGGATGGGAGGGTGGGGAGCAGAGCCATGTAACAGGATGGGAGGGGGAGCGAGCCATGTATACATGATGATGGGAGGGGGAGCGGAGCCATGTATACAGGATGGGGGGGGAGCAGAGCCATGTATAAAGGATGGGAGGGGGGAGCGGAGCCATATATACTGGATGGGAGGGAGGGGGAGCGGAGCCATTAACAGGATGGGAGCGGAGCCATATATACAGGATGGGAGGATGGGAGCGGAGCCATATATACAGGATGGGAGGGTGGGAGCGGAGCCAAATAAACAGGAGGGGAGGGGGAGCGGAGCCATATATACAGGATGGAGGGGTAGAGCAGAGCCATATAAACAGGATGGGAGGGAGCGGAGCCATATATACAGATGGGAGGTGGAGCGGAGCCATGTAGACAGGATGGGAGGGGGAGCGGAGCCATATATACAGGATGGGAGGATGGGAGCTGAGCCATGTATACAGGATGGGAGGATGGGAGCGGAGCCATATATACAGGATGGGAGGATGGGAGCGGAGCCATGTATACAGGATGGGAGGGGGAGCGGAGCCATATATACAGGATGGAGGATGGGAGCGGAGCCATGTATACAGGATGGGAGGGGGAGCGGAGCCATGTATACAGGATGGGAGGGGGAGCGGAGCCATATATACAGGATGGAGGATGGGGAGCGAGCCATGTATACAGGATGGGAGGGGGAGCGAAGCCATATATACAGGGATGGGAGGATGGGAGCGGAGCCATATATACAGCATATTTCCGATGGCTTTAGCCCAGTGGCGTAGCAGGGGCTTAGCGTGGCGGTCGGGCGTAGGTGGGGGGCGTGGCGTAGCGTGGGCGGGGGGCGGTCCGCCCCAGGCAGCACGTGTGTGGGGCGGTCCGCCCCAGCAGCACGTGTGTGGGGCGGCGTGGCAGCAGCAGCAATTCCTCCTTCCACGGAGTCACAGTGCAGCGGCCCGGGACCCTCCGGAGCTGAGCGGCAGGTCGGTGAGTCCACTGTGCGGAGAGAGGGGGGACCCGGCCTAAGCAGGCGGCGCAATACTTACCTCTCCCCGTGCCTCGGTAGCTCTGGGCTCCAGGGGCGCCTGCAGGGCGCCCGCGCTTCCTGTCACAGCAGCGCCGCTAGATGACGTCGTCATTTCAGCGGCCGCTGTGGCAGAGAGCGCGGGCGCCGGACAGGTGAGATGTGAGGTGTATGTGTCTGTGTGTATCAGTGTGTGTGTGTGTATGTGAGAGTGCTGCGGTGCTGTCTGTGTGTGGTGCTGTATGTGTGATGGTGATGGGGGAGGCAGTGTGGTGGTGAGGAGGCAACGATGATATGGAGAGGCGATGATGATGGGCAGGCAATGATGATGATGGGGAGATGATGATGGGGAGCCAATGATGATGAGCAGGCAATGATCATGATGATGGGGAGCCAATGATGATGGGGAGGCGATGATGATGGGGAGCCAATGATGATGGACAGGCAATGATGATGATGATGGGGAGCCAATGATGATGGGGAGCCAATGATGATGGGGAGCCAATGATGATGGGAGTCAATGATGATGAGGGGAGGAGATGATGATGGGGAGCCAATGATATGGGCAGGCAATGATGATGATGGGGAGCCAATGATGATGGGCAGACAATGATGATGATGATGGGAGGCAATGATAATGATGATGGGGAGGCAATGATATGATAATGGGGAGTCAATGATGATGATAATGGGGAGTCTTTCCACATGCCCTTTCCTGAGCCGTAACAGTGCAGAACGCAGCACAGTGCAGAGGAGACTCCATATTTTGTATGGAGCATTATATGGGGACCAGTATTCTTTATAGAGCATTAATTTGGCCCATAATACTGTATGGAGGACTATGTGGTGCCCATAATATTGTATGGAGGACTGTAATTTTTTGGTTTGGGGGTCACCGCAACATGAGGAACTGTATTGCGGGGTCACGGCATTAGAAAGGTTGAGAACCACTGGTATAGATGGTCTAATAGAATGAGTACCACGAACTGCTACTATGCCCAAAATTATTGTCCAGGCTAGATGCAGATAAAAAAATTTTTTTTTGAACGCTGGTGGAGCTTTGTATAGATGGCCTAATAGAATGAGTACCACACACTGCTACAATGCCCACAATTATTCTACAGGCAAGATGCAGCTAAAAATCTTTTTTTTTAATAAAAAAAAAAAAAATCTTTATTTTTAATTTTTTTAACGCTGTGGAGCTTTGTATAGATGGCCTAATAGAATGAGTACCACACACTGCTACTATCCCAAAATTATTGTCCAGGTAAGATGCAGATAAAAATTATTATTTAAATCAACGCTGGTTGAGCTTTGTATAAATGGCCTAATAAATGAGTACCCCACACTGCTACTATGCCCAAAATTATTATCCAGGCAAGATGCAGATAAAAAAATCTTTTTTTTGAACGATGGTGGAGCTTTGTATAGAATGGCCTAATAAATGAGTACCACACACTGCTACTATGCCCAAAATTATTGTCCAGGTAAGGCTACTTTCACATTTGCGCTCGGGCGACCTGCGCCTATCTGCGCACGGCCGCCGCTAAGCTCCGCCCCCGGCCGCGCCTCCTCCCGGCGGCTCCGCCTATGGGCGCATACGGCGCATGCGACCTGTGTACCCTATCTTTTCATTGGGTACGCAGGCCGTGCGCATATGCGTTTGACTGCGCATGCGTCCTTTTGACGCTGCGCCGAGCGCACCAAAGCGCACAATGGTTGCATTTTAGTGCGCTCGGCGCACCAACAAAAAGGACGCATGCGCAGTCAAACGCATACTGCGCACGGCCTGCGTACCCAATGATAAAGATAGGGTACACAGGTCGCATGCGCCGTCATGCGCCCATAGGCGGAGCCGCCGGGAGGAGGCGCGGCCGGGGGCGGAGCTTAGCGGCGGCCGTGCGCAGATAGGCGCAGGTCGCCCAAGCGCAAATGTGAAAGTAGCCTAAGATGCAGATAAAAATTATTTATTTCAACTCCGGTGGAGCTTTGTATAGATGGCCTAATAGAATGAGTACCGCACACTGCTACTATGCCCACAATTATTCTACAGGCAAGATGCAGCTAAAAATTTTTTTTTTTGAACGCTGGTGGAGCTTTGTTTAATGGCCTAATAGAATAAGTACCACACACTGCTACTATGCCCAAAATTATTGTCCACGCAAGATGCAGATAAAAAATCCTTTTTTTTTGAACGCTGGTGGAGCTTTGTATAGATGGCCTAACAGAATGAGTACCACACACTGATACTATGCCCAAAATTATTGTCCAGGCAAGATGCAGCAATAAATTCGTAGTTATTTGAACGCTGGTGGAGCTGGCAAAAAGTGATCGGAACGGATGTAACCTAGCCCTCAAAAGGGCTGCAATTACAAATAGTCACTACTGCCAAGTTGACCTAGCTGTCTAATTAAGAGCATAGACCTGCCTGCTAAAAGTGCTAGGAACTGCTGTACCTATCCCTCAAAAGGGCTGCAATTACAAGCTAGTCCCTACTCCCTAAACCTTCCTGTCTAATTACCAGAAAAATCGTTCGCAATTCGCAGTTTCACAGTGACAATATAGCGTTCACAGCAGCAGCAGTGCCGTCTAACACTGAGCTGCAGCAGTGAGAAAATGGTGGCGAAGGGGAAAATGGCTGGGTCTTATAGGGCAAGGACATGTGACATACACAGCCAATGACACATGCCCTTGCTTATGTGAAAAAAAAAGCACTTCGCTCCGTGTGCGCTGCTGATAGGCTGATCGACTGCACCGCCCACTGGAAATGCGGGAAACAGAAAAAAAAATGGAGATCTTCATTATTTCTGCAGAGATCCATCCAATGCCCCTCCCCAACCCCGCTGTACACTCAAACTGTGTATTAACAGTGATTATCAGCATTACTGTGTAAAAATCCAGTTACGATATTGGTGCACGAACAGTTATCGAACATAACCTCGAACAGCCGGATTTTTTCCAACTCATTCGGGTTCGTCGTACGGCTTGAACACCGCCCAAAAGAGCTCGAATTTGAGATTGGCGAACAGTTCGATTCGAACACCGCTCGCCTCTACATACAACACATCCTGTACAAGTATCTTTGAATCTTGTCCGAACTTGTTTGAACAATTTAGCATACTTTGTCCGATACCTTCTGCGGTTATTTTGCTTCCATCTGCAAGATAAATGGCTTCTTTCTTATTTAAATCAAGATCTGTAAAGAAATTCTTGTCACTTGTCATATGACTCGTTGCTCCTGAATCAATAAACTAACCAAGTGATGATTTCTTGTCTGTTATCTTGAATGTGCCATTCCAATTATTCTCACACGAATCGAAAATTGTGTTTTTTACTTTGTATGCTTTTTATGTTGTAATTTTTGTTGTTCTACTTTCCATATGGTACAGTCTTTCTTTAAATGACCTTTTTTCTTACATCTGAAGCATTCTCTTGTCTCTATTATAGGGTTTTTTAAATTCTGTAGCTTTAAGAGTATTTTCACTGTCTTTTTCAGTAGAAGAATCATTGCTTTGTTCTTTTCTTCTCTGATATTCATCTATGAGTCTTGTTTTCACAAACTCTAATGTAATGGTCTGTTTCAGGTCTTGTCTCCAGTGCATTTATTAAAGCAGTATACGAATCTGGTAAACTGCACAACAATATAGCTGCTATATGACTTTCTTTAATATCTTCACCAATAGATCTTAGCTGTGATATCACTTCCATCATTGAGAATATATGCTTCTGCATGTCACTGTCTGCACTTAGTCTCATACTGTAAAGCTTTCTTAATAAAAAATAACTTGTGATTTAAGCTGGGTCTCTCGTACAGCTTTCTTAATGCTTCCCACATTCCTTTCGCTGTTTCTTCATTTCTTATATGTATTAATTGAGCATCATCCACTAATAAGCTAATGGTGTCTCTCGCTTGTCTATTTTTCTTATCCCATGTCTGATTATCCTGATCAGGTCTATGTTGTGAATGGGTTTGAGATGAGTTCTGAGCAGAGACTCCCTCTGGTGGTTACAAGCGGTACTGGTCTGTTCAGTGAAGATTGTGAGGACTGGGAATCAGGTGTTACTGACTGGTCTTATATAAGGGAGTCACCTTCCCATCAGGGTTGCCGGTGATCAATTGTTCTGGTCTGAATCCTTCATTCCTGTTTCCCTTGTAGCCTGCTGTGTCGTGTCTGCATCTCCTGCTAACAGATAAAACATTTTCTTCTTTTTGTTTTTGTGCTATATTTTTGCATTTTGTCCTGCACTTCTGTGGGGGCCTTCTGGGTCCCCTCCGGGGCTTTTGCCCTCTCAGTTTAGTTCAGCCACTGATGTTTGCACTTTTGCTTTTTCCAGTTTTTTCAGTGGCTGCTGTTTTGATTTTGTTACACCAGAGAACTAATTTAGGTGGTAGAGGTCGTGTGATCTCAGGTGATTTTGAAATTAGTAGAGTTGGTGCTTTTCAGGGTTTTCTGGGATTGCAGTAAGTACCCTTCCTATCCTTTTCTATTTAGTTAGTTTGGGCCCCAGCGTTTGCTCATACTATTTTCTTTCTGTGTCAGTATTTCTTCTTGTCTAACCGCCATTACTTGTTTGGGGGCTTTCTATTATCTTTGGGGTTCTGCTCCGGGGCAGATAGCTTTCCTATTTCTATCTTTAGGTGTAGTTAGTTTCTCAGGCTGTGACGAGGCGTCTAGGACCAACGTAGGAACGCTCCACGGCTGCCTCTAGTTGTGGTGGTTAGTCAGGGTACTGCAATCTCATAGATTCCAACTGCTCTGGTGTATTGCCTTTTTTACCTGCACTCCTCAGCTACCGAAACATAACAGTATCACCGGCCTAAAAATTGAAAATTGTATGGTACTCACAGAAGGGAAAAAATATTGTGAAAGAAAAAAGGTTGTCAGAGTTGTCAGAGATATTTTTCTGTTTGTTGCACTTTTTTTCCCTCTGTATCTCTGGGTGCTGGGGAGGATCTTTTCTCTCAATGGAGTTTGCACGGTTGTCTGGCCGTGTGGATCAGCTTGCCACTGAGGTTCAGAGTATTGCTGCATATCTTGCTAGGTTGCCTGTTGTGGAACCTAGGATCCCCATGCCAGATTTGTTTTTGGGGGATCGAGCTAAGTTTCAGAATTTCAAAAATAATTGTAAATTGTTTTTTGCCTTAAAATCTAAGTCCTCAGGGAACGCAGCGCAGAAGGTTCAAATTATCATCTCTCTCCTACGTGGCGATCCTCAGGATTGGGCTTTTTCCCTGACACCTGGGGATCCTGTTTTGAGTGATGTTGATGCATTTTTTCAGGCTTTGGGGTTATTGTACGATGAGCCTAATGTCACTGATCAAGCTGAAAAAGCCTTGTTGGCATTAAATCAGGGGCCTTATGACGCTGAGTTATACTGTCAGAGATTCCGTAGGTGGGCAGTCCTGACCAAATGGAATGACGACGCTTTGGCAGCCCTTTTCCGGAAGGGTCTGTCAGATAATGTAAAGGATGTTATGGTGGGATTCCCTGTCCCCTCTGGTCTCAATGATTCTATGTCATTAGCGATTCAAATTGACAGACGTTTGCGTGAGCGGAGAAGTATGCGTGGAATGGTGTTGCCTTGTGAACCAGCTTCTGAACCCATGCAGTGTGATAGAGTGGTGTCTGGGGCACAGCGTCATGAGTTTCGAAAGCGCAATGGGTTATGTTTCTACTGTGGTGATGCCTCTCATGCAATTTCAGTCTGCCCTAAGCGGGGAAGACGTTTTGCACGCTCAGTTGTCTTGGGTAGTGTTCAGACTAAGTTTTTATTAACTGTCACTCTGATATGCTCTCTGTCCTCATTTTCTGCTCAGGCTTTCGTTGATTCTGGAGCAGCTATTAACCTGATGGATTATGATTTTGCTAAACGTTGTGGGTTTCCCTTGATGCCCCTACAGAAGTCTATTCCCCTACTGGGGATCGATTCTACCCCTTTGGCTGAGAATAAACCCCAGTTTTCTACTCAGGTGATAATGAGGGTTGAACCTGATCACCAGGAGTGCTGCAAATTTTTGGTTCTGTATAATCTGCATGACATTATCGTGCTGGGTTTCCCTTGGTTACAGTCTCATAATCCTGTTTTGGATTGGAAATCTGTGTCTGTAACCAGTTGGGGCTGCCAATGTGTTAATACCAACACTCCTGTTTTTTCTGCCTCCCCCCAGGCTCAGGATGTTCCTGACTTTTTGATTGATTTTTCTGATGTGTTTAGCGAAAGTAAATCTGCATCCTTGCCTCCCCATAGGAGCTATGACTGCGCTATTGAATTAGTGCCGGGTAGTAAATTCCCTAAAGGTCGCCTTTTTAACTTGTCTGTACCTGAACATGACGCTATGCGGTCTTATATCAAGGAATCATTGGAGAAGGGTCATATCAGACCATCCTCTTCACCCTTAGGTGCCGGTTTTTTCTTTGTGGCCAAAAAAGATGGTTCATTAAGGCCGTGTAATGATTATCGTCTCTTGAACAATATTACTGTGAAATATCAATACCCGTTACCCTTGATTTCTGACCTGTTTTCCAGGGTGAAAAACGCTACTTGGTTTACCAAGCTTGACCTCAGGGGGGCGTATAACCTTATTCGCATTAAGCACGGGGATGAATGGAAGACGGCATTCAATACCCTGAAGGGCATTTTGAGTACCTAGTGATGCCCTCTGGGCTCACTAATGCTCCTTCCGTCTTCCAGTCCTTCATGAATGACATTTTCAGGGATTTTGTGGACAAATTTCTGATTGTTTATTTGGATGATATCTTGATTTTTTCTAATGACTGGGACTCTCATGTGAAACATGTTCGAACTGTGTTCCAGATTTTGAGAGAGAATGCTCTGTATGTGAAGGGATCAAAGTGTCTTTTTGGCGTACAGAGGATCTCATTTCTGGGATTCATTTTGTCCCCATCTGTTATTGAAATGGACCCGGTCAAGGTTCAGGCCATCTGTGATTGGGTCCAACCTACTTCATTAAAGGCTCTTCAGAGATTTTTGGGTTTTGCCAATTTTTATCGTAAATTTATTGGTAATTTCTCGGTTATTGTTAAACCATTAACTGATTTGACCAGAAAGGGTTCTGATGTGGTGAATTGGCCTCCTGAGGCAGTCTCTGCGTTTCAGGAACTTAAGCAGAGATTCACTTCTGCTCCTGTTCTACGGCAGCCTGATGTTTCTCTGCCATTTCAGGTGGAGGTTGATGCCTCTGAAATTGGGGCAGGTGCCGTTTTGTCCCAAGAAGATCCAGAGACCTCTAAAAGTAACCCTTGTGCTTTTTCTCTCAAAAATTTTCTCCTACTGAACGTAATTATGACGTGGGTAATCGGGAGTTATTGGCCATGAAGTGGGCTTTTGAAGAGTGGAGACATTGGCTGGAGGGAGCCAAACATCAGGTGATGGTCCTTACGGACCATAAGAATCTGGTCTATCTGGAATCTGCCAAGCGACTCAATCCTAGACAGGCCAGGTGGGCCTTGTTTTTCACACGTTTTAATTTTGTGGTTTCCTTTCTTCCTGGCACTAAGAATGTTAAGGCGGATGCCCTCTCGAGGAGTTTCCTTGCGGACTCTCCTGAGTTATCTGATCCTTCTGTTATTTTGAAAGAGGGTGTAGTTCTTTCCGCCATCTCGCCCAATTTGAGACTTGCTCTGGAGGGGTGTCAGGAGGATAGGCCCGAGTGCTGCCCTGTTGGAAAATTGTTTGTCCCGGACCAGTGGAAAAAGAGTGTGATGTCTGAGATTCATTGTTCCGCATTGGCTGGGCATCCCGGAATTTTTGGTACCAGAGACTTGGTTAGTCGGTCCTTTTGGTGGCCTACCTTGTCTCGTGATGTCAGGGAATTTGTGCAGTCCTGCGGGACTTGCTCTCGCTCCAAGCCTTGCTCTCGCTCTAGTGGTTTGTTGATGCCATTGCCTGTGCCCAAGAGACCATGGACCCATATCTCTATGGATTTCATTTCCGACCTTCCTGTTTCTCAGAGAATGACCACCATCTGGGTAATTTGTGATAGGTTTTCCAAAATGATACATCTTGTGCCATTACCTAAGTTGCCTTCCTCCTCTGAATTGGTGCCGTTGTTCCTTCAGCACGTGGTTCGTTTACACGGCATTCCTGAGAACATTGTGTCTGACAGAGGAGTCCAGTTTGTTTCCAGATTTTGGAGGACTTTTTGTTCTAAACTGGGTGTTCAATTGTCTTTCTCCTCGGCATTTCATCCTCAGACCAATGGTCAAACTGAGAGAACAAACCAGACATTGGAGACTTATCTTAGATGCTTTGTGTCTGCTGATCAGGATGACTGGGTCTCTTTTTTGCCTTTGGCTGAGTTTGCTCTTAATAATAGGGCTAGCTCTGCCACTTTGATGTCTCCGTTTTTCTGTAATTCTGGGTTTCACCCTCGATTTTCTTCAGGACAGACGGAGGCTTCTGTCTGTCCAGGTGTTGACTCTGTTGTGGAGCGTATGCAACAGATTTGGGACCAGGTAGTGGAGAGGTTGTCCCTCTCTCAGGAGAAGGCCCAGCGGTTTGCTAACCGGCATAGGACTGATGGTCCTCGGTTTAAAGTGGGGGACTTGGTCTGGTTGTCCTCAAAGAATATTCCTATGAGAGTAGCATCTCCTAAATTTAAGCCTAGGTTCATTGGACCTTATAAGATCATTGAGATTCTTAATCCTGTTTCTTTTCGTTTGCTTCTTCCAGGGACATTTAAGATCCATAACATGTTCCACAAGTCCTTGTTGAAGAGGTTTGTTGAGCCAGTGGTTCCTGCTGCTGTGCCTCCTGACCCTGTTTTGGTTGAGGGCAATCTGGAGTATGTGGTTGAGAAAATATTAGATTCTCGTTTTTCTAGACGGAAACTCCAGTATTTGGTTAAGTGGAGAGGTTATGGTCAGGAAGACAATTCTTGGGTGTTTGCTTCGGACATCCATGCTAGGAGACTCATCCGTGCGTATCATAGAACTCATCCTGACCGACCTGGTTGCTCAAATGAGGGTTCGGTGACCCCTCCTCAAGGGGGGGTACTGTTGTGAATGGGTTTGAGATGAGTTCTGAGCAGAGACTCCCTCTGGTGGTTACAAGCGGTACTGGTCTGTTCAGTGAAGATTGTGAGGACTGGGAATCAGGTGTTACTGACTGGTCTTATATAAGGGAGTCACCTTCCCATCAGGGTTGCCGGTGATCAATTGTTCTGGTCTGAATCCTTCATTCCTGTTTCCCTTGTAGCCTGCTGTGTCGTGTCTGCATCTCCTGCTAACAGATAAACATTTTCTTCTTTTTGTTTTTGTGCTATATTTTTGCATTTTGTCCTGCACTTCTGTGGGGGCCTTCTGGGTCCCCTCCGGGGCTTTTGCCCTCTCAGTTTAGTTCAGCCACTGATGTTTGCACTTTTGCTTTTTCCAGTTTTTTCAGTGGCTGCTGTTTTGATTTTGTTACACCAGAGAACTAATTTAGGTGGTAGAGGTCGTGTGATCTCAGGTGATTTTGAAATTAGTAGAGTTGGTGCTTTTCAGGGTTTTCTGGGATTGCAGTAAGTACCCTTCCTATCCTTTTCTATTAAGTTAGTTTGGTGTTATGTTTCGGTAGCTGAGGAGTGCAGGTAAAAAAGGCAATACACCAGAGCAGTTGGAATCTATGAGATTGCAGAACCCTGACTAACCACCGCAACTAAAGGCAAGCCGTGGAGCGTTCCTACGTTGGTCCTAGACGCCTCGTCACAGCCTGAGAAACTAACTACACCTAAAGATAGAAATAGGAAAGCTATCTGCCCCGGAGCAGAACCCCAAAGATAATAGAAAGCCCCCAAACATGTAATGGCGGTTAGACAAGAGGAAATACTGACACAGAAAGAAAATAGTATGAGCAAACGCTGGGGCCCAAACTATCTAAATAGAAAAGGATAGGAAGGGTACTTACTGCAATCCCAGAAAACCCTGAAAAGCACCAACTCTACTAATTTCAAAATCACCTGAGATCACACGACCTCTACCACCTAAATTAGTTCTCTGGTGTAACAAAATCAAAACAGCAGCCACTGAAAAAACTGGAAAAAGCAAGAGTACAAAACTCAGTGGCTGAACCAAACTGAGAGGGCAAGAGCCCCCGGAGGGACCCTGAAGGCCCCCACAGAAGTGCAGGACAAAAAGCAAAAATATAGCACAAACACAAAAGAAGAAAATGTCTTATCTGATAGCAGGAGATGCAGACACGACACAGCAGGCTACAAGGGAAACTGGAAAGAAGGATTCAGACCAGAACAATTGATCACCGGCAACCCTGATGGGAAAGGACTCCCTTATATAAGACCAGTCAGTAACACCTGATTCCCAGTCCTCACAATCTTCACTAGCACCGCTTGTAACCACCAGAGGGAGCCTCTGCTCAGAACTCATCTCAAACCCATTCACAACAGTACCCCCCCCTTGAGGAGGGTCACCGAACCCTCATTTGAGCAACAGGTCGGTCAGGATGAGTTCTATGATACGCACGGATAAGTCTCCTAGCATGGATGTCCGAAGCAAACACCCAAGAATTGTCTTCCTGACCATAACCTCTCCATTTAACCAAATACTGGAGTTTCCGTCTAGAAAAACGAGAATCCAATATTTTCTCAACCACATACTCCAGATTGCCCTCAACCAAAACAGGGTCAGGAGGCACAGCAGCAGGAACCACTGGCTCAACAAACCTCTTCAACAAGGACTTGTGGAACACGTTATGGATCTTAAATGTCCCTGGAAGAAGCAAACGAAAAGAAACAGGATTAATCTCCATGATCTTATAAGGTCCAATGAACCTAGGCTTAAATTTAGGAGATGCTACTCTCATAGGAATATTCTTTGAGGACAACCAGACCAAGTCCACCACTTTAAACTGAGGACCATCAGTCCTATGCCGGTTAGCAAACCGCTGGGCCTTCTCCTGAGAGAGGGACAACCTCTCCACTACCTGGTCCCAAATCTGTTGCATACGCTCCACAACAGAGTCAACACCTGGACAGACAGAAGCCTCCGTCTGTCCTGAAGAAAATCGAGGGTGAAACCCAGAATTACAGAAAAACGGAGACATCAAAGTGGCAGAGCTAGCCCTATTATTAAGAGCAAACTCAGCCAAAGGCAAAAAAGAGACCCAGTCATCCTGATCAGCAGACACAAAGCATCTTAGATAAGTCTCCAATGTCTGGTTTGTTCTCTCAGTTTGACCATTGGTCTGAGGATGAAATGCCGAGGAGAAAGACAATTGAACACCCAGTTTAGAACAAAAAGTCCTCCAAAATCTGGAAACAAACTGGACTCCTCTGTCAGACACAATGTTCTCAGGAATGCCGTGTAAACGAACCACGTGCTGAAGGAACAACGGCACCAATTCAGAGGAGGAAGGCAACTTAGGTAATGGCACAAGATGTATCATTTTGGAAAACCTATCACAAATTACCCAGATGGTGGTCATTCTCTGAGAAACAGGAAGATCGGAAATGAAATCCATAGAGATATGGGTCCATGGTCTCTTGGGCACAGGCAATGGCATCAACAAACCACTAGAGCGAGAGCAAGTCCCGCAGGACTGCACAAATTCCCTGACATCACGAGACAAGGTAGGCCACCAAAAGGACCGACTAACCAAGTCTCTGGTACCAAAAATTCCGGATGCCCAGCCAATGCGGAACAATGAATCTCAGACATCACACTCTTTTTCCATTGGTCCGGGACAAACAATTTTCCAACAGGGCAGCGCTCGGGCCTATCCTCCTGACACCCCTCCAGAGCAAGTCTCAAATTGGGCGAGATGGCGGAAAGAACTACACCCTCTTTCAAAATAACAGAAGGATCAGATAACTCAGGAGAGTCCGCAAGGAAACTCCTCGAGAGGGCATCCGCCTTAACATTCTTAGTGCCAGGAAGAAAGGAAACCACAAAATTAAAACGTGTGAAAAACAAGGCCCACCTGGCCTGTCTAGGATTGAGTCGCTTGGCAGATTCCAGATAGACCAGATTCTTATGGTCCGTAAGGACCACCACCTGATGTTTGGCTCCCTCCAGCCAATGTCTCCACTCTTCAAAAGCCCACTTCATGGCCAATAACTCCCGATTACCCACGTCATAATTACGTTCAGTAGGAGAAAATTTTCGAGAGAAAAATGCACAAGGGTTACTTTTAGAGGTCTCTGGATCTTTTTGGGACAAAACGGCACCTTCCCCAATTTCAGAGGCATCAACCTCCACCTGAAATGGCAGAGAAACATCAGGCTGCCGTAGAACAGGAGCAGAAGTGAATCTCTGCTTAAGTTCCTGAAATGCAGAGACTGCCTCAGGAGGCCAATTCACCACATCAGAACCCTTTCTGGTCAAATCAGTTAATGGTTTAACAATAACCGAGAAATTACCAATAAATTTACGATAAAAATTGGCAAAACCCAAAAATCTCTGAAGAGCCTTTAATGAAGTAGGTTGGACCCAATCACAGATGGCCTGAACCTTGACCGGGTCCATTTCAATAACAGATGGGGACAACATGAATCCCAGAAATGAGATCCTCTGTACGCCAAAAAGACACTTTGATCCCTTCACATACAGAGCATTCTCTCTCAAAATCTGGAATACAGTTCGAACATGTTTCACATGAGAGTCCCAGTCATTAGAAAAAAATCAAGATATCATCCAAATAAACAATCAGAAATTTGTCCACAAAATCCCTGAAAATGTCATTCATGAAGGACTGGAAGACGGAAGGAGCATTAGTGAGCCCAAAGGGCATCACTAGGTACTCAAAATGCCCTTCAGGGGTATTGAATGCCGTCTTCCATTCATCCCGTGCTAAATGCGAATAAGGTTATACGCCCCCCTGAGGTCAAGCTTGGTAAACCAAGTAGCGTTTTTCACCCTGGAAAACAGGTCAGAAATCAAGGGTAACGGGTATTGATATTTCACAGTAATATTGTTCAAGAGACGATAATCAATACACGGCCTTAATGAACCATCTTTTTTGGCCACAAAGAAAAAACCGGCACCTAAGGGTGAAGAGGATGGTCTGATATGACCCTTCTCCAATGATTCCTTGATATAAGACCGCATAGCGTCATGTTCAGGTACAGACAAGTTAAAAAGGCGACCTTTAGGGAATTTACTACCCGGCACTAATTCAATAGCGCAGTCATAGCTCCTATGGGGAGGCAAGGATGCAGATTTACTTTCGCTAAACACATCAGAAAAATCAATCAAAAAGTCAGGAACATCCTGAGCCTGGGGGGAGGCAGAAAAAACAGGAGTGTTGGTATTAACACATTGGCAGCCCCAACTGGTTACAGACACAGATTTCCAATCCAAAACAGGATTATGAGACTAACCAAGGGAAACCCAGCACGATAATGTCATGCAGATTATATAGAACCAAAAATTTGCAGCACTCCTGGTGATCAGGTTCAACCCTCATTATCACCTGAGTAGAAAACTGGGGTTTATTCTCAGCCAAAGGGGTAGAATTGATCCCCAGTAGGGGAATAGACTTCTGTAGGGGCATCAAGGGAAACCCACAACGTTTAGCAAAATCATAATCCATCAGGTTAATAGCTGCTCCAGAATCAACGAAAGCCTGAGCAGAAAATGAAGACAGAGAGCATATCAGAGTGACAGTTAATAAAAACTTAGTCTGAACACTACCCAAGACAACTGAGCGTGCAAAACGTCTTCCCGCTTAGGGCAGACTGAAATAGCATGAGAGGCATCACCACAGTAGAAACATAACCCATTGCGCTTTCGAAACTCATGACGCTGTGCCCCAGACACCACTCTATCACACTGCATGGGTTCAGAAGCTGGTTCACAAGGCAACACCATTCCACGCATACTTCTCCGCTCACGCAAACGTCTGTCAATTTGAATCGCTAATGACATAGAATCATTGAGACCAGAGGGGACAGGGAATCCCACCATAACATCCTTTACATTATCTGACAGACCCTTCCGGAAAAGGGCCGCCAAAGCGTCGTCATTCCATTTGGTCAGGACTGCCACCTACGGAATCTCTGACAGTATAACTCAGCGTCATCAAGCCCCTGATTTAATGCCAACAAGGCTTTTTCAGCTTGATCAGTGACATTAGGCTCATCGTACAATAACCCCAAAGCCTGAAAAAATGCATCAACATCACTCAAAACAGGATGCCCAGGTGTCAGGGAAAAAGCCCAATCCTGAGGATCGCCGCGCAGGAGAGAGATGATAATTTGAACCTGCTGCGCTGCGTTTCCTGAGGACTTAGATTTTAAGGCAAAAAACAATTTACAATTATTTTTGAAATTCTGAAACTTACGCTCGATCCCCTAAAAACAAATCTGGCATGGGGATCCTAGGTTCCACAACAGGCAACCTAGCAAGATATGCAGCAATACTCTGAACCTCAGTGGCAAGCTGATTCACACGGCCAGACAACTGTGCAAACTCCATTGGGAGAAAAGATCCTCCCCAGCACCCAGAGATACAGAGGGAAAAAAAATGCAACAAACAGAAAAATATCTCTGACAAGGACAAAAAGCAAAAATATAGCATAAACACAAAAGAAGAAAATGTCTTATCTGATAGCAGGAGATGCAGACACGACACAGCAGGCTACAAGGGAAACTGGAAAGAAGGATTCAGACCAGAACAATTGATCACCGGCAACCCTGATGGGAAAATGACTCCCTTATATAAGACCAGTCAGTAACACCTGATTCCCAGTCCTCACAATCTTCACTAGCACCGCTTGTAACCACCAGAGGGAGCTCTGCTCAGAACTCATCTCAAACCCATTCACAACAGTTTGGGCCCCAGCGTTTGCTCATACTATTTTCTTTCTGTGTCAGTATTCTTCTTGTCTAACCGCCATTACTTGTTTGGGGGCTTTCTATTATCTTTGGGGTTCTGCTCCGGGGCAGATAGCTTTCCTATTTCTATCTTTAGGTGTAGTTAGTTTCTCAGGCTGTGACGAGGCGTCTAGGACCAACGTAGGAACGCTCCACGGCTGCCTCTAGTTGTGGTGGTTAGTCAGGGTACTGCAATCTCATAGATTCCAACTGCTCTGGTGTATTGCCTTTTTTACCTGCACTCCTCAGCTACCGAAACATAACAGTCTATCTGTAGTGATTACTTTCCATAAATCATCCTTAGACAATAACATCTCTACTTTGAACTTCCATAGCTGATAGTTCTCATCATTCAGTTTAGCTACTGTGAGTTTTAGCTCTGTGCTACTAGTCATTTTTAACTTATCTTACTTGTTTGGAGAGACTTGCACTGAAGAATTCTTCTGCATTCACCAGTGTCTTGATGAGAGTTCCAGTGTCCTGGGTATCTGGTATTCTTGGTGCTTGGGATCTGTGGGTGTCTGGGTACGCTGTATCTGGGTTGACTTGGTCTGGGTGCCTGTGTCTGGGCCCATAACCTGTTGCACAGCTTCTGAATCCACACCGTTGCAGTAGAAAACTTCACAGAGCAGGCTTCATGGGATAACAAGCTTTTACTTCTTACAACATGAGGTAAAAGGAAAATGCAGTCATTTTAGCATTGCATCAGGAAACAGGAACAAAATGAAAGTGAAACTACAAGTGAGACTATTTCGTATACAATACATTAAACAGAAGGAAACGTTACACAACATCACTATCTATTGTCAGGTCAGCATAAATTCCTCCTTTTTCCTTATAATAAGTCCTGATCTGTTGCATATGCCAACACAGTTCACACCTAATATTTTTGCACACATTTGTCACGTGTGGGAAGAAAGCTCCCAACATGCACAATAAACCATTCTATTGAGCCTCATGTATTCAGTACATACCCCAAAAAATAGTACTTTTAACCCTTTTAAGACTAATTATGGACATAGCACGTTTTGAGCAAGTGTCAGTTCCCGCATCGTGACATGCTATGCCCATCATGATTAAAAATTGTCACTGCATGTAAACACGCAGTGACAGTTCCTTGCCGACAGCTATCACTGGCAGCACAGGAAGAGGTGCGGGGACCCATGTCAGTTGTCTCCGCATGCAAGAGCGCTGTGATCGGTCAGTCAATCTGACTGACCGATCACAGCATGATCATGCAGGAGGTGCTGAAATATTCTCACCACAGGAGCTAGGTGCAGCTAACAACCAAGTTCCTGCACTAACAGCCGTCTATGGTGCCAGCACTGCCCCTGGCTAATTAACCCTCCAGATACCGTGATCGAGACATTTGAAAGGTTGTGAGGAATAGGTCTTCCTCTCTCATCTCCATCAGCACCCCCGTTACTAAATCATGGGGAGCCGATAGTTATCATGGCACCAGAAGGTCAAACAATGACCTCCTGGTGTGCCATGTACAGTGGCCTGCTACACCGGACCAAATGCTGGGTGCAACAGGTGAACTGACTGTGTAGTAACACAGGTCTCATGCATAGCAGTGCTGATGTATTGCAATGCATGATGTAAAAACAAAAAAAAAAAAGACACATTTGGCATAGCCGAGGCCGCAATGACCTGACCTGTGAAACTATCCTACTAGTTAACCCCTTCAATGAACACCATTAAAAAAAAAGTGGCAGAAAAATATTGTTTTTCATATACCGTATATACTCGAGTGTAAGCCGACCCGAGTACAAGTCGAGGCACCTAATTTTGCCACAGAAAACAGGGAAAGCTTATTGACTTGAGTATAAGCCAGGTATGCATTGTCTCCTCATCCCTGTCCTGCTCTGTGTGGCTCTCCCCCCTCCCAGTATGCATGGCTCGGCTCCCCCATCCCATCCTTCTATGTATGGCTCAGCTCCCTGTCCTCCTCTGTGCTCCCCCCTCCTCCTCTGTGCTCAACCCCCCCCCCCCCCGGTCATACTCACCCTCCTCGTGACATCGCTGAACGTCCCTGCATTCTCCGTTGTCCTAGGCCGGCAGATACTTCCTGTGTTGAGCGGTCACATGGTACCGCTCACTAAGAGTATGTTTCCACATAGCGGAAAGTCTAAGTTACTTACCGTTAACGGTATTTTTCGAAGTCCATGACAGCACTACAGAGAGAGGGGATCCGCCCCTTAGGAACAGGAAACCTACAGATATAAAAGGGCGGCACCTCTCCCACACATCAGTTGGATTACAGAGCATAAGAGGACATCAAGGTTAAATGGTATACAGCAAAAAATTTTATGCATCACACAGTAACATTAATCAATTGTTTATTACATGTGGACTACATAAGCGGAAGAAGTGCACATAGAACCTGGGTGGGAATGTAAGGGTGCTGTCATGGACTTCGAAAAATACCGTTAACGGTAAGTAACTTAGACTTTATTCGAACGTCCCATGACAGCACTACAGAGAGAATTACAGAGAGTAATAACTACTTAGGGAGGGACTACTGCCTGCAGCACCCTTAGTCCGAAAGAAAGGTCTGAGGAAGCACCCAAATCTAATCTATAATGAGTGTAAAACGTGTGTGGAGAAGACCACGTACCTGCCTTACATATCTGGTCAATCGAGACTTCTGCCCTTTCTGCCCATGAAGTCGCCACAGCTCGAGTGGAATGCGCCCTTAGCCTCTCAGGTGGCTGCTTGCCCCTCGAGGTGTATGCCAGAGAAATTGCTTCCCTAATCCATCTGGCCAATGAGCTCTTTGTTAATCTACGGCCTTTGTTAATTCCTTGAAAAGAGACAAACAATGCATTGTCCCTTTTCCAGGGATCAGTGACTGCCAACTATTGCAGCAGACATCTTCTAACATCTAAAGTATGAAGTTTCATCTCTTTTTGATTAGATGGATTAGGGATGAACGAAGGGAGAATAATTTCCTGTGTTCTGTGGAAAGCGGAAGACACCTTAGGTAGGTATGCCGGATCCGGTCTAAGTATTATCCTGTCATTCAGGACCTGAGTGTAAGGAGATAGTCTAGATAGTGCCTGGATGTCACTTACCCTCCTAGCCGAGGTTAATGCTACCAGGAAAGCGGTCTTAAGGGAAAGAATTTTTATTGATGCTGCTGATATAGGTTCAAAAGGGGGCTCT
Organism: Oophaga sylvatica; assembly: GCA_033576555.1. NCBI lineage: Eukaryota > Metazoa > Chordata > Amphibia > Anura > Dendrobatidae > Oophaga > Oophaga sylvatica. Next base: position 52,801 of record JARQOD010003003.1, read on the forward strand.
GTTAAAGCAGTGAGAACAAGATTTAAGTCCCATGGCATGATTCTCACCTTCACTATGGGTCTCGACCTACCCGCAGCTTTAATGAATCTACTGACCCAGTAATTATTTGCGATGTTGCAACTAAAGAGTGCCCCCAAAGCTGAACTTGCACCTTAAGGGTGCTTGTGGAGAGACCTAAGTCCAGACCCTTTTGTAGGAATTCTAGAATCTGGCAGGGTGGATAAAAATCATGATTTTTTTTAAAAAAAAAATCGTATTTTTTTGATTTAAATCGGATTTTTTAATCAAGTTGTACACAAGCAAAACTTTGTATTTTTGCAAATCAAATTATTTTACACAAATAAAAATATTAAAACAGTTGATGATTATGAAACCTAATAATTTTTATTTGCACTATTAAACAATCAGAATTGAACTACAGAGAGTAAGTACTTTTTAACAATAGCCTATCTCTAACGTTTGAAGTAAGCAAACATCTTCAGTGAATACATCAGTCCTTTAAGCCTACTGTTTATTTAGGACTTTTAATAGGAAAACTAGTTGTCCTGCTTTAGCAGTTCCTAAGTGGTTTCGGACTTTTGTGTGCACAAAACCAAATGAAGAAAACAATCTCTCTACTCCTGCCGATGAAGCCGATGCAGTCAGTAGCTGAGTAGCTACATTTATTATCTTCGCTGGAAGAACAAGTGATTGCGACTTCCACAAGTCCAGTGGTTTTAGTTCATTAACGACGTTATCTGCAAACATGTATTTTTGAAATGGTGCAGATTCACACTTCATTTCAGCACAGTTGCCACAATGTCATGGTTAGTATTGGCGAGCCACTCCATTGCAGAGTTGATTTCCGCCTCAGATAGTTTTTTCCCTCTGTAGATGGGATGCAAGATATTGGCTAAATAGTGTTCTTCTTTTAATGCTTGGTCCTTGCGGTGGTGTATTGCAACCTTTACATTGTTTGAGAGGTTCAAGCGATCTAGCGAACCTTCTAAATCTTTCCAAACTTCTGTGGCATCAGCTATGGTTGCAGTATCTTTCTGCATTTTATCCAACGCAATAGATATTGGCTTTAACCTTTCCAAAAGGTCCTCGGCATTTCTCTTCACACCAAGATTTAATACTTTGCTTCGTATATTAGCATCAATTTTATCCCGATGTGTTTCGCAAATGGACACTAATTTTGACCAGTTGTTAATAAACAGTTCCAAGCATTCAGCCAAGGTATTCCATCTAACATCTTGTGGTAGAACCAACTTCAGTCCTCCCATTTCCTTGTAGGTTGCATGTGCAAAATGATTATTGCGGAAATATTTAACAATTTCTACAACGTGTTCCTTGACACCCGAAATATGCAGGTCTTTTGCCAAAAGATGCAACAAATGGGCAGAACAACCGTATGTAATGACATTGTGTCATCCTCATGTGCCAGTTCCGCTCGCATTTTTGCCACATTGCTTGCGTTATCAGTAACTAAGCTCCTTACTTTACATCCAAACTGTTCTTGGCATTGGTGAATTGAGCTCTTAGCAATTTCAAGTAAATATTCAGCAGTATGTGAATTTCCAGATGTGTCGATTGTGTCTGTAAGGTAAGTTTCACCATCTTCTGTTGTGACACAAGTGCAAATTATGGGGTCGTTGTGGATGTTGCTCCAACCATCCAAGCTCATGTTAACAACTTTGTCTTTCAAATATTTTGTACAAGCCGCTCTTTCTTTGTCGTATACAGCCTGAAGATGTTTTCCTGAGATATCAAATCTACTTGGTGGTTTGTAGCCTGGTCTTATTCCTTGATCATTTGTACAAACAATGGGTGTTCAACTAGTCGGAAAGAAGAATTGGTTGCAAATATGAATTTAGCAATTAATTCATCAAAATGTTCTTTCTGGCTCGTCGTAGTCTTTAAGAGGAATTTTTCTACACTTTGCACGCAAAGTTTTTTGTTGGGCTGCTTTGTTGAAGTTGTACCCAGATATTGATTGTCACGTGCAGCACAAGCCATATTTGACCCTGAAAGCACAGTAATTAAAAATATAATTCGACTGCGTATTTGAAGAAATATAGCGAAAATATTTTGAAACAAACTTTTTGAACAATGTAATGGTCCTCGTCCTATAAGGGCTGTCTCAAAAGTTATGCTACTCAAGTTTCCGGTGAAGTTGCTGTAATACTAGTAACATCAGAGCAACTGAAAAAAATTATGTCACAAAAGTTTTAAAAATGTTTTTTTTTAAAAAAAAATGGTCAATTTGGCAGACTTCAAAAGTGAATTATAGCCTACAATAAAAAAAAAAATAGGCGTATACACACTCTTTTATTTTTACTTAACGTTAATCTTCTGTGAAATATTGCCTTAACATAAATTTAAATTCTATACTCCAGAACTAGTGCTAGAAATTTTTCTTTTCATAGACTTTAACCATCCCAGTAAAACGTCTGTTAAAATAGGTTGTAATTGCCAGACTTACCACTAGTGCTAGGGTCCTGGTGCATAAGAAGCTGTGGGGGTTCATTGACATTAGTTGTATCACTATCAACATCTTCATTTCCCTTCTGGTTGCAGTTTTCATAATGTGATTTCAAACGGCAAACAAGTCCTTGGATATCCTTTTGACAGTATTTGCACTTTGCTCTCCCACCTTTCTTTCCAAGCTCTGCTGGCATCTCAACAAAATGAACCCAAATAGGGTCTCTCTTACGACCTGCCATGGCTCACGCAGATCACTTCTGAAGTTTGATTGTTACTACAGCCAAGTACTGCTGACTGACTATCCAACAAGTTTGGGCATGTCAACTGAATGGAAAAAGAAACTGAAACCAAGCTACAAAAAGTGAAACCAAGCTAGAAGTGTGGAGTTAATTGAACAATGATTGAAAGTTTTAGATTTTAATCGTGATTTATATTAAAAAAATCTTTTGATTTAAATCAGTGATTTAAATCATGATTAAAATCACGATTTAAATCGATCTGATTTAAATAGAAAAAAATCATTTGATTTAAATCATGATTTAAATCGTTGATTTAAATCGGCGTGATTTAAATCAATCCACCCTGGAATCTGGGTTATCGGTGTTGTGTCCCCTGCTACAACCGCCGAGCTCTGAAGAAATTTCTTCCAAATCCTAGCGTAGATCCTAGTTGTAACCTCTTTTCTGCTTTTAAGGAGAGTATTAATTACATTAGCAGAAAACCCCTTATCTCTCAGCAGCGACCGTTCAAAATCCACGCCGTCAGGTGGAGGCCCGCTACTCGAGGATGGTAGACTGGACCTTGGGAGAGCAGATCGGGAATGTCCGGCAGGACCCACGGGTCGGCTATCGACATGTTTCTGAGACATGAAAACCATGCCCTCCTGGGCCAAAAAGGAGCGATTAATATTATCCTTGCCCTGTCCTTCCTGACCTTCCTCAATACTAGGGGAAGTAAGGACAGGGGAGGAAATGCGTAGGCTAGATTGAAATCCCACTGTAATAAAGAGCGTCCACTGCCAGAGGGCGTTCTTTGGGATTCAGAGAGCAGAACTGTCTCACTTTCCTGTTGCTTTTGGTAGCAAAGAGATCTACTTCCGGTAGACCCCATTTCCGCACAATTAGGTCGAAGATGGAAGTCTTTAATGACCACTCTCCTTGGCTCAGGAGATTGTGGCTTAAGAAGTCCGCCTTGGTATTTTCTTCTCCCCTTATATGTAGAGCCGTTAGAGAAAGAAAGTGTCGTTCTGCTATCTGAAGTAGGCGCCTTGCCACTTCCATGAGAGGACCGGAACGAGTACCACCCTGGTGGTTGATGTATGCGACTGTGACCCGATTGTCGGAGAGCACTCGAACGTGGTGACCCTGTAGATAGACAAGGAGTTTTTTAATTGCTTGCTCTACCGCTGCTAATTCCTTCATATTAGAAGACATTTGAATTTGATCCTGCTCCCATGAGCACTGAACCATAACGTCCCCCATATGAGCCCCCCACCCAGAGGGGCTAGCATCTGTTGTGACTATTCGGGATATGTCATATTCCCAGGGAACCCCCTTAGACAGGTTTGTCTCATTCTTCCACCAATCCAGGGATCTTATAGCAGCCTGGGACAAGGATAGCTGGCCTTCCAGGTAACCACCTAGCAAATTTTGATACAGCAAGACCTCAGCTTGCAGTGCCCTTGTGTGAAATTGGGCCCACCGAACCGCGGGAATGCAGGACGAGAGGGAGCCCAAAAGAGACATGGCCTTCCTAAGCGACATGGAGGGGTTACTGGAAGCGTTTAGGACCTGGTACCGTAAGCGAATTAACTTGTCTGACGGTAAACTACAGTTCTGATTTTGTGAATCCAGAATTAGCCCTAGAAATTGCTGAACCCTCATCGGATTCAAACGAGACTTTTTGGTATTTATTAGCCATCCCAGCCGCTCTAAGGTAGAAATCGCTCTTTTCAGTTGCTCTAGGCAATGCTCTGCCGTCTTTCCTATGATAAGAAAGTCGTCAAGGTAGGGGACTATGAGCATATTTGATTCACGTAAGTGGGCCATGACCTCCGACATAACCTTAGTGAACACTCGTGGGGCAACCGCCAAGCCAAAGGGAAGGGCGCTAAATTGAAAATGTCGCAGTGATTCCCCATCTGGATTGCTACTCTGAGGAAACGCTGATGCTCCATATGGATCGGTATGTGGTAATAAGCGTCTTTCAGATCTAACACCACCATAAAGCAATTTTCAAACAGAAGCTTTATTGCTGAGCTGACCGTTTCCATTTTAAATGGGTGAATAATCAGGAACTTATTGAGGGCTTTCAAATTAATAATTGTTCTAAAAGACCCATCCAGTTTATGGATCAAAAACAGAGGGGAGTAAAACCCCTTACCCCGCTCTGCTTCTGGCACCTCCACTAAGACATTCTTAGCGCAAAGCTCCTGAACCTCCAACTCTAGAGCGGCCTGCTCCGATGGCGATGACCTGAGTGGGGTAATTTTAAAGTTATCCCAAGGTACCGAGGAGAATTCTAACCGCAGCCCTGTAGCTATGATGTTAAGGATCCAGCTACTGTTTGAGATTTCCGACCAGGCCGGGTAGAAGGCCTTCAATCTGCCTCCTACCGGCATTGCTAGTCATTGCGAGGGTTTTTTGTTTCCCTAGGTGGACCTCTAAACATAAACCCTGTACCTCTTCGCCTCTTTTCATCCCATTTGGCTCGTTCCCTGGACGACCTTCGGTAGCTGAACCTCCTTCTGCTGAAAGGTCTTTTATAGGAAGGGGTTGATAGACTGGGAAACTTTTTCTTGTCGTCCCCTGCCTTTTCTAAAAGTTCGTCCAGAACCGGGCCAAAAAGATATTTGCCGTCACACGGAATGGAGCAGAGGCGAGATCTGGCTTGAATATCGCCCGGCCAACATTTCAGCCATAATGCCCTTCGTGCTGCATTAGACAGCCCTGCCGCTCTGGCAGCCATTCTTACTGAGTCCGCTGAGGAATCAGCCAGGAAAGCTGCCGCATTCTGAATTATTGGCAAGGTCTTCCGAATTGACCCCTGGAGGTTCCATCTGCTAACTGGGATGCTAACTGGTCTAGCCAGACCATCAATAACCTGGCTGCGCAAGTGGCTGCAACCGTCAGCCTCAGGGCACCTGCCGACATCTCCCATGTGCCTTTCAAGAAGGAGTCTGCCTTCTTGTCTAGTGGATCTTTCAAAGACCCCATATCATCGAATGGGATGGAGGATTTTTTAGAAGCCTTCGCCACTGCTGCATCCAGCTTCGGGCCTTATCCCATCTACCCGTCAGGGGATCTTCAAAGGGATATCTTCGTTTAAACGCTTGGGGTAAGGAGCCTCTTTTTTCAGGCTTCTTCCACTCTCTGTCTATAAGGCCTTGGATGCTACTGTTTAGTGGAAAGGATCTCCGTTTTTTTGGATCTAGACCACCAAACATCAGATCCTGTACTGAGAGCTCTGGTTTCGCCTCTTCTACCCCCATGGTGGACCTAACTGATTTGACAAATTTGTCCATCTGGTCCAAGGGAAAACAAAAACGGGTAGCGTCTTCCGTAGAAGACGAGGAGGAAGCCGAAGAGGAAGGCGAGGAGGGTCCTGACACAACTTCAACCCTATCATGGGCGGCAGGTGACTCTGAATCGATAAAACTGGTACATTTCTACGCCTGGAAAATTCTCCGTGTCTTGAGGACGCTTTCAACTCTGCTCTTATTATCTCCTTCAGGCTTTCGGTGAAATCTGGAGTCTCCTCCGCTATCTAAAAAGGGAAGGGGCATAGGGGGGGTTTACTATGTCATCCCATGCCCCTGCCCTTCCCCTTAAAAATGCCCTACCGTCTGTTGCATGCACGGCTGGCACAACCTCTTAGGGCAAGCGTCAGGCAGAGGGCAAGCGCAAAAGGCACATTCCCTGTGCTTGCTTTTCACCGAACACTTCTTCCCCTAGTAACAGACACAAAATGGGGAAAAAACTGTATTACTGGGTATTCTAAATCTGACGATCTCTTACCCAGATTGTACAGCAGTAGGTACCGGATCACGGGGAGGGGGCTTTTTCCCAGCTGCGGAACTTCTGCGGCTGGTGCTCCTGGCCATTGAAGAGGAGTGCTCTGTCTGCTGCTGCTGGCTCTCCTGTTGCACCGAGGGAGCCTCTGCAGTGTCCATCGTAAAAAAATGGGGCAGAAGCGCTTTACCTCTTTCCTAGGCTCCTTATATCCTCCCCCGGATATCCGAATCAGCAGGTCTGGCCAGGGGTCCACCCCCTCCTACTCCCCGCCCCACGGCCCCCCCCCGCACCTCCCCGCCGTCCCCACAGCAGGCGCCGTCTGATGATGCAGCCGCCAAAATTTTCAAAAACGCCGGCCGGCGTCTCACTTCCGGTTCCGGTGGTGGAGACTCCGCCCCTTTTTTTTCCCCGCTCGCACGGACCCCACCGTACCGATGGAGGCAAGTATAATCCCCCACTGCATCGCCCCTCTGAGCGGAGATCTCCCCCAAACCCAGCCGCGCTGCTGCAACAGCGGCGCACGACTAAATTTTCAAAAACCCCGCCGCGCCGTCCATAGCAGTGACGCGCGGCGGGAAATTCAAAACCGCCGCCGCGCCGTCCATAGCAGCGACGCGCGGCGGGAAATTCAAAAAAACCCCCGCCGCGCTGTCCATAACAGTGACGCGCGGCGGAAAATTCAAAACCACCCGCCGCGCCGTCCATAGCAGCGACGCGCGGCGGGAAATTCAAAAAACCCCCGCCGCGCTGTCCATAACAGTGACGCGCGGCGGGAAATTCAAAAAAACCCCGCCGCGCCGTTCACAGCAGTGACGCGGCGGGAAATTCAAATTTTAAAATAAAAAAAATAATATATTTTTATTTTTTTTTAAAAAAATCACGGCTGCACCCTTAAGAGGCCCCCACCATGACAGGACCACCGGAGAGGACAGGGAGAAGGCATCGGGACCAGGGAGAGGGGGGGAATACTTACCTACCGGCGCTGGCTGGGAGACAGAGATTCTCTGGATACTGCTCCACCTGCTCCGCACACTGCCGTGGAATCCTACCCGGACCCACCGTGGCGCTTCCAGGGGCTCCGCACCGGCCGAGGTAGGAGATCCCCCCCCCCCGCTACCTGGGTCGACCGACCGGCCTGGGTCCTCCTGAAGATCTTCATCTGTAGGAAACCCGTCCTTTAGGAACAGGAAACCAACTGATGTGTGGGAGAGGTGCCGCCCTTTTATATCTGTAGGTTTCCTGTTCCTAAGGGGCGGATCCCCTCTCTCTGTAGTGCTGTCATGGACGTTCGAATAAACATCAGGTATTAGCTGCAGATTGAACGCTGCGTCCTACCGCAGCGTTTAATCCGCAGCGGCCTGATGTTCCAGCATAGTGGAGGGGATTTTAACACGCATCCGGCGGCCCTACATTTCCGGACATGCGTCGCCGCAAGGTAAATAACGGAGTTCTATGTATATGGTGCGGCGATTCCAGATGTGAACACATCCGGAATCACTGCACGTATAGAAGGGGGCGGGTCTTTGGGTGGAGCGGGTTTCCGCTCCGTCCAAAGCGCACATTACGGTACGTGGAAACCAGAATGTGTCTCATTTGTACACACTCATCACCCTGTTATACCCAAAATATACAATGTCATCAATAAACACTGGCCTTTTTTAACCCCTTCCCGACATGCGCCATAAATATACTGCTCTGTAGGAGGTGCATTCTCGCAAAGAGCAGTATATCTACAGCGGCACGATCTCACGGCCTCACGCTCAGTGCTGGGGCGATCGCATGTGGGTGTCAGCTTTAACAGCTGACACCCGCAGCAATGTCCACGATCGGTGCTAGCACCGATCATGGACATTTAACCCCTCTGATACCGCTGTCAGTAGCTCCCTGCGCACTTCCACCACGACATTGATATGCGATCGCGATGTCTTGATGGTCTCCTTGGAGACCCCCGGCACCAAGATGGCCACAGGGTCCATCCGGTCCTGGAGAGAAAGTGCCGCATGCCTCCTTCCCTCCCTGTCAGATCGCTGATCTGACATTATGTAGTGATGTCCCATACTGGGACAATGTAAAAAAGTTTAAAAAAAATTACAAAGTGTAAAAATATTTTTTTTAAAAAATCCCTAAATAAAGAAAAGACGGATTTTGGTAAGACCTTACCTGTAAAATCCTTTTCAGCGAAGGAAGGAAGGGAGACACAGTCATTACTAGTGGGTAGGCGGAGCCCACACAGGATAGAACACCTCAGATTAAAAAAGTGTTGACCAGCCCCTCCAGCTTGGGCTCCTCCTACTCCAGTTCTCCAGTCCGTACACAAGCTAAGGAAGAGCAAATATCACCAGCGGAGCAACATAACCCCTTCTGAAGAACTTCAGAGAAAAAAAAAACAAGACGACAGGTTATGCATATAATAGAGAAAACCACACAGTCCCAGGTACTACTCACTGAACCTGACCACTGCGATGAGCTGGCAATGCTGGAACAGAGCCTTAACGCGCCGACCTCAGCCCAGATAATCGCTATCAGAGAAGGGTCACGCCGTATCTTAAAACACAACAACACACTTCTGCCATGGGAGGGATCTGTGTCTCCCTTCCTTCCTTCGCTGAAAAGGATTTTACAGGTAAGGTCTTACCAAAATCCGTCTTTCAGCAGCAGATGGAAGGAAGGGAGACACAGTCATTACTAGTGGGAGTCCCAAAGCAGTCCAGAAATTAAGGGTGGGCAAAAAACCAACAGAGGCAGATTCCCAACAACTTAGATAAATGCGCAACCAGCGCTAAATACAAGTTAACAAGAACTTTAAACTACCGCCGCCTGCAGGACCCTACGTCCTAAGGCCGCATCAGCGGAAGCACTGACGTCCACCTTATAAAATTTCGAAAACGTGTGGACGGAGCGCCAGGTCGCCGCCCGGCAGAGCTGAGCTGCCGAGGCCCCTTGATGAAAAGCCCACGATGAACCCACAGCCCTCGTGGAGTGAGCTCGAATCTTAATCGGGCAAGGTTCGCCCTTAAGTCGGTAAGCCTCTAAAATGGCCGACCGAATCCAACGAGCTATAGAGTCCTTGGAAGCTCGTTGACCACGTCGACGACCTGCTGGAATCACAAACAGAGAATCCGACTTCCGAAAACTTTGAGTAATAGACAAATAGAACTTCAAAGCCCGCACTAAATCCAAAGTGTGCAAAGCCCGTTCCTTCGCATTCCTCGGCTCCGGACAGAGCGAGGGCAACACAATATCCTGGTTAACATGAAATTGTGACACCACCTTAGGTAGAAAATCGCCCCGTGTGCGAAGCACTACACGATCCGGGTGAAACTCCAGAAAAGGAGGCGAGCAAGAGAGAGCCGCCAACTCAGAAATCCTTCTCAAAGAAGTGACCGCCACTAGGAAGGCAACCTTCCAAGATAGCAAAGAAAAGCTAGCAGAGTCCATAGGCTCAAAAGGCCCATGTTGAAGAGCCTCCAAGACAAGATTGAGTCGCCAAGGAGACACAAACGCCTTCCGCGGCGGAAACTGACGGGTCACTCCGCAAAAAAAGGAACGTACGTCCCTACGCGAAGCGATAGCCTTCCGAAACAGCAAGGACAGAGCAGAAACCTGCCCCTTCAAAGTGCTAACTGCCAAACCCTTGTCCAGCCCGTACTGCAAAAAGGCCAACAAATTGGGAATGGAAAAAATCCTCGGGTTCCTAGAAGAACCCGAACACCACGAAAAGAAGGCTTCCCAAGTCTTGTGATAAATCCTAGTAGTAGCCGGACCTCTGGCAGCTCGCAGAGTGGCAATGACTTTGGCTGAAAAACTTTGACGGGTCAAGATTTCGGTCTCAAGAGCCACGCCGTCAAACGCAGAGACTTCAGGTCCGGATGGCGAACGGGCCCTTGAGTTAACAGGTCCGGGCGAAGAGGGAGTGGAAGTGGAGGCGCTGCCAGAAGCGACACCAGCGTCGAGAACCACGTCCTCCTTGGCCGATCCGGGCTATCAACATAGCCGAGACTCTCTCCAGTCTGATCTGACGCAACACCAGAGGAAGTAAGGATATCGGCGGGAACACAGATTAGCTCGAATTGGTCCCACGGAGCCACCAGAGCATCCACCGCCACAGCCTTCGGGTCCTTGTACCTGGACATGAACGTCGGTAACTTGGCATTGAACCTGGATGCCATCAAATCCACTTGTGGAGTTCCCCAACGGGAGCACAGCAGTGCAAAAATTTCCGGATGAAGAGTCCATTCCCCGGGATCCATCTTTTCGCGACTGAGGAAGTCCGCCGTGACATTCTGAACTCCAGGAATGCGAATCGCAGAGATGGCTGGCACCCTGGCCTCGGCCCATACAAGGATCCGAGACACCTCCATCATGAGCCTGAAGCTCCTCGTCCCACCTTGATGGTTGATATACGCGACCGCCGTCGCGTTGTCGGTCTGCACTCGGACTGGTAGACCGTTTAAAGGGACCGTCCAGTGTTGGAGGAAAAGAAAAATTGCCCTCAATTCAAAGATGTTGATCGGCAGGATAGACTCTTCCGACGACCATTCTCCCTGAATCCAGAGATCGTTCCAGACACCCCCCCAGCCCGTCAGGCTGGCATCGGTGGTTATGACCGACCACCTCGGAGGGAGGAAAGACTTCCCCAGGGATAACGTTTCCGGACGTAACCACCATCCTAGAGACTCTCGCACCCTGTGGGAGATGATGATACTGCAATCCAGCGAAGCCTGCGATCGATTCCAACGGTTCAAAATGAGCATTTGGAGAGCCCTGGAATGAAATTGGGCAAACGGAAGTGCCTCCATCGACGCCACCATCAAACCCAGAAGGCGCATACACCTTCGTAGGGACATTGCTGTTGAAGACTTCATAACCTGTACATGTCGAAGGAGACCTGCTTGCTTGTCTGGAGGCATTGACACCACTGCTCGTACCGTGTCGAAATGCATCCCCAAAAACAGGATCGACTGCGACGGCTCCAGAGACGACTTCTCCCAATTGACCAGCCACCCGAAGTCCTCCAGGAGCTGAAGGGATAGATTGCGAGCCGTCACCGCCTCCTCCTTTGAGGACGCCACAATCAAAAGGTCGTCCAGGTAGGGAAGAATCGTAACCCCTGTCTCCGAAGGATCGCCATGAGAGGTGCCAGAATTTTTGTAAAAACTTTGGGCGCTGAGGCCAACCCGAATGGCAGGGCCACAAACTGGTAATGGTCCTGACCTATGGCAAAACGAAGGAAACGTTGGTGGGCCCTTCCGACGGGAACATGCAAATAAGCGTCGCGAATGTCGATTGACACCAAAAAGTAGTTCTGCGACAGGGCCGCCACCACCGAGCGAAGCGACTCCATGCGGAATTTCCGGGTGCGGACATGTCGGTTCAATCTTTTGAGATCCAGAATGGGGCGAAATTTGTCCTCCTTTTTGGGGACTACAAAAAGGTTGGAATAAAACCCTCTTCCCCGGTCCTCCGGCGGAACCGGTACCACCACACCCTTCTGCAGAAGAGAATCGACCTCCCGCAGTAGAGCGGCAAATAGCTCGGGCTCTGACGGAATGCGAGATTGACAAAAACTGTCCGGGGGTCGAGCAAGAAACTCTATGAAGTAGCCTGCCGACACAACCCGCGTCACCCAGGCGTCCGAAACACGGGAAGCCCAAGTCGATTCGAATTGGAGCAGGCGACCTCCCACTCGAGAGCCCTCGAGTGAGACCCTGGCGTCAGTCGCCTTAGCGGGCTTTTTGTCAGCTTCCCGCTTGTCTTGACGGAAACTCTGTTTCCAGAGAGTGCGGGATTTCTGAGAGGTCTTTTTTCCCGAAAAAGATGGACGACCCGATCCCCAAGAGGGCTGACCGAAGCGTCCCCTGGACCGAAAGGACCGCCGACTACTACCGGCACTAGGCCTGCCAGACGTAGAAGTCACAGCTCTTCGCTGCGGTAAAGCCGTTTCTTTTGCCTTTGCCTTGACAATCAGCTCCGTGAGGTCAGATCCAAATAGCTGACCACCCTTGTAAGCTAAAGATAGCAAACCTTGCTTGGAAACCGCGTCCCCGGTCCACTGTCTAAGCCACAGTGCTCTCCTGACTGTGACCGCCGAGGATTGTGCCCTGGACAGCAGTGCATCACTGCCATATCGGGCTGCGTTCTCCAACAACTTGAAAAGCCCATCTACCTCGGATAGTGGGGATCCATCTTGCCACGCCGTCCGTAGACGTCTAACCAGCTCAGGGAAGCTTTACAAGCACACATGGACCCTAGTACTGCTCTGAATCCATGACCCGCGGCCTCGTAGATGGATTTCGCCGCCATCTCCGTTTTTCTGTCCAGCGGATCCTGCAGACTCGCCTTCCCTTTAACAGGAAGTAATGAGGATTTGCTAAGCTGGGATAAAGGGACATCCACTTCAGGAGAAGGAATCCAATTATCAATCAACTCCGTCGGACACGGATACAGTGTCTCAAAAAACCGCGTCCCCTGAAAACGTGTATCTGGACACAGGCGTTCCTTCTCCACTGCCCCATTAAGCTCATCCAGAGATGGTAATGCTGATCGCGACCTATGCGACTTCTGAAACATCCGGGCCGACTTACCAGGACGTCTAGTTACCTCCTCCGGTAACTGTAACGCCTCCCTCATGGCTCCAATAAAAGCCTCTGTACGGCCCAAAAGAGAGGCAGAGTGTCTCTGCCGATCCTCCCTATCCGAATCAGACATCTCCCCATCCGAGCTTGAAGGGGAACCCTCCATACCAGAGATCTCCGAGTCGCTACGCGGGAAGGATGGCACCGGCCTGTGGCGCTTCCTGCCATGCGAGGATCTAGCTGACACCCAATAACCTAGAAGGTCAGACAGGCCATCAATAGAACGAGTGAGGGCCTCCATTTTGACATCACTGAAACCTCCGACCGCTGCGCTTGACGCCGTCGAGGTCTGCGTGTCAGATACGCGAGACTGATCCTGCAGCGGATCTGGGAGACGGTCCGCACCTCCTGGACCCTGATCTGACATGCCCTCACACAGTATATGGCAGGTTAAACCTGTCAGTAACTAGAGCAGTGTGGTTTCTTAATGGGACGAAAAAATAACGCTGAAGGGTTAAAGCTCTTAAAGGGAGAGCTACCCCAGCTGTCCCTCACTTAAGGGTTAACCGCCTATTAGGGGTTAATGTCGCAGACTCCCCACAACCTTTTAAATGAAAAGGGTGTGCGAGCCCCAGACAAAAAAAAAAAAAAGGGCCTCTATATGAGGCCACAGCTGCAGGACAGCGCAATCTGCCACCTAATTATTACTCAGAAAGGTGCCCTGCGCTGTGAGGGTGAGGGAGTTAAGCTTCTGCCCTGACAGGCAGAAGCGACTCACCCAGCTGGCCGCGGTGCTGTGTTCCTTCGGTTCTGTCGGGAGGAGAGGAGAGTGAGGAGCCCGAGGAAGCCTCAGTAATGGGCGCCGCGCTGTGAGAGAGAAACCGGAAGAGAAGAGTGCAGGAGAAATCGCGCGCTCAGAGCGCTTCCTGCCCGAGAAGACCGGGAAAGCGCTAAGCCACGCCCCCCGCCGGCTTCAAAAAAAATGCGCGCGAACTCCTCTGCTCTCCTCTCCTGCCCCGCTCCCATGTCCTGCAGGCATCCACCTGCGGACAAAAAAACACCAGTCACCAACATAATACATGTAGCAGCGGCTGCCGCAGCAGCCGCTGAAGCACTCACACACATTAACCCCTTCACCCCCCAAGGGTGGTTTGCACGTTAATGACCGGGCCAATTTTTACAATTCTGACCACTGTCTCTTTATGAGGTTATAACTCTGGAACGCTTCAACGGATCTTCGCGATTCTGAGATTGTTTTCTCGTGACATATTGTACTTCACGTTAGAAGTAAAATTTCTTCGATATAACTTGCGTTTATTTTGAAAAAAAACGCAAATATGGCGAAAATTTTTCAAATTTTGCAATTTTCAAACTTTCAATTTTTATTCCCTTAAAACAGAGAAATATATCACACAAAATAGTTAAGAAATAACATTTCCCACATGTCTACTTTACATCAGCACAATTTTGGAACCAAAATTTTTTTTTGTTAGGAAGTTATAAGGGTTAAAAGTTGACCAGCGATTTCTCATTTTTACAACAAAATTTACAAAGCCATTTTTTTTAGGGACCACCTCTCATTTGAAGTCACTTTGAGGGGTCTATATGGCAGAAAATACCCAAAAGTGACACCATTCTAAAAACTGCACCCCTCAAGGTACTCAAAACCACATTCAAGAAGATTATTAACCCTTCAGGTGCTTCACAGGAACTAAAGCAACGTGGAAGGAAAAAATGAATATTTAACTTTTTAGCCACAAAAATGATCTTTTACAAACTTTTTTTTTATTTTCACAAGGGTAAAAGGAGAAAATGGACAGATAAGGTTGTTATGCAATTTCTCCTGAGTACGCCAATACCCAATATGTGGGGGAAAACCACTGTTTGGGCACACGGCAGAGCTCGTAAGGGAAGGAGCGCCGTTTGACTTTTTCAAACTAAAATTGGCTGGAATTGAGATTGGACGCCATGTCGTGTTTGGAGAGCCCCTGATGCGCCTAAACAGTGGAAACCCCCACAAGTGACACCATTTTGGAAACTAGACCCCCTAAGGTACTTACAGGTCCTTCTCAAAAAATTAGCATATAGTGCTAAATTTCATTATTTTCCATAATGTAATGATTAAAATTAAACTTTCATATATTTTAGATTCATTACACACCAACTGAAATTTTTCAGGTCTTTTATTGTTTTAATACTGATGATTTTGGCATACAGCTCATGAAAACTCAAAAATCCTGTCTCAAAAAATTAGCATATCAAGAAAAGGTTCTCTAAACGAGCTATTACCCTAATCTTCTGAATCAACTAATTAACTCTAAACACATGCAAAAGATTCCTGAGGCTTTTAAAAACTCCCTGCCTGGTTCATTACTCAAAACCGCCATCATGGGTAAGACTGCCGACCTGACTGATGTCCAGAAGGCCATCATTGACACCCTCAAGCAAGAGGGTAAGACCCAGAAAGAAATTTCTGAACAATTAGGCTGTTCCCAGAGTGCTGTATCAAGGCACCTCAATGGGAAGTCTGTTGGAAGGAAACAATGTGGCAGAAAACGCTGTACAACGAGAAAAGGTGACCGGACCCGAGGAAGATTGTGGAGAAGGACGATTCCAGACCTTGGGGGACCTGCGGAAGCAGTGGACTGAGTCTGGAGTAGAAACATCCAGAGCCACCGTGCACAGGCGTGTGCAGGAAATGGGCTACAGGTGCCGCATTCCCCAGGTAAAGCCACTTTTGAACCAGAAACAGAGAAGCAGCACTGGGCTACAGAGAAGCAGCACTGGACTGTTGCTAAGTGGTCCCAAGTACTTTTTTCTGATGAAAGCAAATTGTGCATGTCATTCGGAAATCAAGGTGCCAGAGTCTGGAGGAAGACTGGGGAGAAGGAAATGCCAAAATGCCTGAAGTCCAGTGTCAAGTACCCACAGTCAGTGATGGTGTGGGGTGCCATGTCAGCTGCTGGTGTTGGTCCACTGTGTTTCATCAAGGGCAGGGTCAATGCAGCTAGCTATCAGGAGATTTTGGAGCACTTCATGCTTCCATCGGCTGAAATGCTTTATGGAGATGAAGATTTCATTTTTCAGCACGACCTGGCACCTGCTCACAGTGCCAAAACCACTGGTAAATGGTTTACGGACCATGGTATTACTGTGCTCAATTGGCCTGCCAACTCTCCTGACCTGAACCCCATAGAGAATCTGTGGGATATTGTGAAGAGAAAGTTGAGAGACGCAAGACCCAACACTCTGGATGAGCTTAAGGCCGCTATCGAAGCATCCTGGGACTCCATAACACCTCAGCAGTGCCACAGGCTGATTGCCTCCATGCCACGCCGCATTGAAGCAGTCATTTCTGCAAAAGGATTCCCGACCAAGTATTGAGTGCATAACTGAACTTTATTATTTGATGGTTTTTTTTTTATTTTGTTTTAAACACTTATTTTATTGGACGGATGAAATATGCTAATTTTTTGAGACAGGATTTTTGGGTTTTCATGAGCTGTATGCCAAAATCATCAGTATTAAAACAATAAAAGACCTGAAAAATTTCAGTTGGTGTGTAATGAATCTAAAATATATGAAAGTTTAATTTTAATCATTACATTATGGAAAATAATGAAATTTAGCACTATATGCTAATTTTTTGAGAAGGACCTGTATCTAGATCTGTTGTGAGCACTTTGAACCCCCAAGTGTTTCACAAAAGCTTATAATGCCTGGGTGTGGAAAAAAAAAAAAAAACGATTTTCCACAAAAATGATTTTTTAGTCCCAAATTTTTGAATTTTCCCAAGGAAATTGGACCCCAAAAGTTGTTGTCCAATTTGTCCTGAGTACGCTGATACCCCATATGGGGGGGGGGGAACTGTTTGGGTGCACGGCAGGGCTTGGAAAGTAGTAACGTTTTGGAATGCAGACGTTGATGGGGGTCATGTTCCGTTTGCAGTGCCCCAGATGAGCCTAAACAGTGGAAACCCCCCACAAGTGACACCATTTTGGAAACTATACCCCTAAGGAACTTATCTAGATCTTTGGTGAGCACTTTGAACCCCCAAGTGCTTCACACAAGTTTATAATGCCCGGGCATGATAATAAAAAATACTATTTTTTTCCCACAAAAATTATCTTTTAGTCACTAATTTTTTATTTTCTCAAGGGTAACAGGAGAAATTGGACCACATAAGTTGTTGTCCAATTTGTCCTGAG